>OX376372.1:180403396-180440896 GCA_947369275.1 Nemotelus nigrinus
ATTTTCGATTAAAAACAAAGTAAATATGTAAATTCTGCACCAGATTATATATAATTGAAATGAAAATCAAATGTTGTACTCTTAGCCGAATTCGTAGCGTATACGTATTAGATACTAGCATTTCTTAGAACGAACGCGGCCAAACTAACAAGTAACCACCACCAAATGCCCATTAGACTAGTTCCATTTTAAAAACCATTTTGTCTTGTGAATTATGTTCTCGATCCGATTACTCAACCGCAAGTTATGGGAGTCGAAACGACGTGGAGTAGAAACGCGAGAGCTACTACCCGAGAACATTGCAAAATTTTAGAAGTCGATATATATGTATATATATATATATATATATATATATATATATATATATATATATATATATATATATATATATATATATATATATATATATATATATATTTATATAAATTTATATATATATATATATATATATATATATATATATATATATATATATATATATATATATATATATATATATATATATATATATATATATATATATATATATATATATATATAGCCTTTTTCCGTTATAGTATGTTGATTCTATCGTGATTTGATAAGAAGTTTTAACAAATAGCGTTGCAGTCAATAATCTACCAAATTTGCTCCATATTAAGACTAAAATATCCTACTGATTTTCTTTGAATCAGATGACTTCGTCAGAAGTTACAGGAGTATAAATATTTTAAGGGCTGTAATTGGATTTAAAGCTGCTGAGTTTAAAATGTTCAAATGAAAATTTGATGGTTATATGTTTAAGTGACCAGAAAATGACCAATATAGCCGATACTGGCAGCTCGGTCTTAGTTTTGCAGTCAAGAGTGTACCAGATCTGGGCATTATTTGGTGGAAATCTTTTATTTTCTAGAGAGTTATTTCAAGATAGCATCACAGCCACAATGCTAGTTTAAGTTAAGTTAGGTTAAGTGGCTTTCAATCAATAGGAAAGTCTTACCAAAAGTCACACATAGAAGCATGCCACGGGTGTAATGCATACATCAGTCAGATCTGAAAGAAAGGGCACCTCAAGAGCGGGCATTCTCTTCGTCACGAAAGCTGTTCACTGGCACATTAAAAGAAGAACTCCTATTTAAAAAAAAAAACGATTTTTCCTTTCGAAGCTAAATATATTTAGTTTTTTGTTACAAATATCGATATTTCGAGAGTAATCTGCCCTCTTCTTCAGTGTTTATCGATAGACACTGAAGAAGAGGGCAGATTACCCTCGAATTATCGATATGTGTCACAAAAAACTTAATATATCTAGCATCGAAAGGAAAAATCGGTTTTTTTAAAAATTGTTTTTACAAGCTAGAAAAAATTGGTACACATTAAAAACAATGAAGAACTCCTATTCATCCTCTGCGCCACAGCTCCGGGAGCAATCGTTGAACCCTAGGCCCAACCGCTACAACCGCTACAACCCCACAACACAGTGATTGTCTAATGGAAGACCAATCGCAGAGGCATCTAACGAACAAGATGGAAAATCAAAGTACTATTCTCGACCAGTTCGCGCAATACATTTTTTCCACGGGCTGAGAGAAATATGAAAAGCGGATTCTCGCGAAATGTCAGGCTAGAGATTTTTAACTAGTACTTTCTCTACTTTTCAAAAGATAAAATACAGTAAATGCGATATATACGTCACTTTGCAGCCGGCACAGTCCAGCCGCCTCAGAAAAGTTTTTACCGTAATATTCCCCAACAAGGTAGCTAGTATTCTCTCTTGAGGTGCGGCATTTTTGACCCCTTGCTGCAAATTAGCATTCCTCTGCATAGAGGTCACCACTCTATTCTTGAGAAGCTTTTAAATTAATGCTGTCAGTACTCAAACCAACGGGAGTCACCACAAACGAGTCAAACCTGATGTAGTTGAAGACCATTACAATATTTAGGAAGGTCGCAAGCGCATACTCTTTATAAGCGAAGGATTTTTCAATTTTCTCAATGAGAGCCTGGAGTGCAATATTGACAGACTTCTCTTTGGTGTAAGTAAGCATGCTGCAAAATCAATATTGGCGAAGAATTAAAAAAATCAATATCGGACGAGAGTCCTTATGCTTAACGTACGAAACTATTCCTACTTTAGGAATAAACACAATTCTCGTTTTCCACTAGCTGATGGGATCATACGAAAAGCGCAAGCACGCATGGTAGATCTCCTTAAGCCACGGTAGCATGACCTTTATAAACTGCTGGATATCAGCCAGAAGAACATTATTCGGGTCCGTAGATTTGAGCCACTTGAGAGTGTTGATGGCCCACTATAATTTGGAGTTTGATATATTTAGAGGCAAAAATAAGCAGCTGGCCTCTTCCATTTCACGCACCGTATGTGCTCGATGTATTTAATTTGTGTACCAGTGCTCGAATCAGTCTAACTGGTTTCAGGTTTCTGAGTATATCAAATTGCCTTCAAGGTTGAGCTTAAGCCCTTACGAAAATGGTTTGGCTCATTAATGACCTCTATGTTGCCACAAAAGGCACCTTCTCTTCGTTTTATAAACACTATATTTAAAAACTTTTCGTTTCGTTTTAAACATTGAGTAGTCAATAGATCTTTTAGCGTGGCGAAACTTTTTTCTGCAATTGCTCCGTACGCTGGTGATTTCCACATTTCACCGTTGAAGTTTATCATTCCTCTGGCTTTGATTGGATTGCATCTGGTTTTGGTACGATTATCCGCTTGATAATTAAAAAAAAATCAATCCTTCACGGAGAAAGTTGCAGTCCAGATTAGGCCAGGGATCGGAACTTCGGTAGCACAAGTTATCTACTCTATAGAGCATCAGCCGTGCACATTAAAAGAGATGTACATGTAGCTTGAAAATCAACACCACGGTAATCATTCAGCAGATATATGTGCTGCTCGCTGACCAAACTAACCATTGGTGCTGAATCCACAAACCCGGTTGTTTACAACCCATGGTGTTTGGATTAGTATTAACTCTTCCACTGTATTAGACAGGCGGAAGAACAAGGTTACTATTGCTGAATAGTTGAGGTAAATTTGTAATGCCACCACCTTTATCAATCAGGACTGAGTCACAGTCTTCCTCAAACGCTGGGCTACGTCACTCCTTTTCTCCGTTTCCAGACATAAGACATCTGGAAAACTACCCCAATCCGAGCTTAACCTGATGCAGACTCCGTCAGTTAAGAAGAACTCCACATCTGAATTCCACTTAGATGTACCCCTCATTTAAAATCAGTAGAGCTCCTGGCCGATCTTCCACAGGCTGGGCAATTTGGGATATTCTCCAACTATGCGCCAGAAGATCAGGAATGAAGTGCCAAATGTTCTGCTGAACATCCTCTGGTTTATTATGAAAGCTGTGAAACCATGGACTGGGGATCACGTCCTTTAGCACTACCTTGAGTCTAGCACCTGGCTGAAGCTTTCCCTCTTTCGATATAGAATTCTTGTAGTAATTGACTGAGCACTGATCGTTACATGCCACAGGCCTGATTTCTCTGAACCAACCCACATTTTTTACCGTAAGCTGTTGAAACGAGCTGGCTTTCTGGAGTTTGCAGCAGACACTGAACAGAGCCTGCCTATCAACAGCTGGTTTTCAGCACGTATGATTTCATATCCTTTGCTGGCATCAAACACCACCCATTTAAGGCTTTTTGCTGTCATTAACTGAACGGCCAAGCTAGCTCTGAAACAGTTGCCATTAATTTAGGTATTTTAGCTTTTTGTCTACCAGGAGCCTATTTGCTCAGGCAACATTTGTCGTTTCTTAGCAGGATCAGCATTGTGATGAGCAAACGAGTACTCCCCGATAAGTTTTGTTGGCCATTGAAGAGATTTCGTATGCGTCAGAGCGAGGTTTTTCAACCTCCTGAGAACTTTGAAGTCTGGCCTTTTAATTTCGTAAGCACAAAAAAGTTAGTGGAAGAGTATTCTTACCATTCTGGCCACAAGCGAGCTTCTGTGCTTTCTCTACGCCAGGCTTGATAATCCCAACTTTAGAAAAATTGGAAGCAGGGATAAAAGATGCGCTGGAAGACATTGGAGTTGACTTATTTGTCAATTTTTCACAGTTTCCAGCATATCTAAACCATTAAAGCCAGCAAAGCCACCTCACCAGTGAAGCCAGTAGAAGCTAGTGATGCTAACTCGTTCATCATACCTCCACCGCTTTCAGCAGAGTTAGCAACAGTCGGCAGAGCTCGCCAATTCACCTCAACTGCGTTTCCTGAGGCTTAAGCTGCTGTCAAAGGGAAAACCGTTTTTGCCCTCCTTCCACTCTGGTGGACATGGTGAATTTTGTGCTAGACTCCCGCCTGTGGTGTTGAAGTTTTTTTGTCTTCTTTTGAATTTAGAGCTATTTCAGTTTGGATGTGTAGTCATTTTCATAATCTATGCAAGCAAGGAGACCATTCAAGTGTTGGCACAAGCTTTTAGGGGGACAAGTGCTAAGAGGCGGATCGGTGCTAAGCAGGAGTGAGCTATTCGATCGAGTTGAAAATATTGAATTATATTAATTTATAAATAGAGTAGGTCTGCATAGTATTTAAATTAAGATATGTTTAGGTAACTATTTTGCGGTGGTGGCCATGTAAGTAATACATACGGCACACCATTTTTATTTTGAAAGAGAAATATTTGAAACGATCGACCGATCTGATGCTTTGTCAACATAGCCAATTTAAAAATGTTTAAAAACGGCAACCCCTTACCAAATAACTCATGATTGAGAGCCTGAAATGTGTATCTGCAAGAGCTCACGGCCAAGTCAACAGATCGAAATGCAATTCACAGGTTGCATTAGTTTTGAGTAAGACCAGTATTGCTAAAAGGCTAGTTTACATGCTTATAGCTCTGTGGCTGGAGAATATAAACTAGATCGCCTGCTCGTGGTCCAACCTGAGTGAGGCTAACTAGATTCTCTCACAAATACTTTCATCGTAGGATTTTTAGACTCGCGATTTTAATAATGTTGCTTATAGACCCACCATAAGCATCAATGTTAAAGCCTAACATTTTTAAATGTCTCATCAAGAAGTAATCTAACGGAGTCGAACCGCACGATCTCGATGGCCGGGTGGCAATATTGCAAATAAATCATACAGACCGCGAGTTATAAAGAATTAATTAATATTTCCCATCTCTTCTAACCCCACCAGAGTAATGAATCAGGATAAATATTCTTCTCATCAGCTGCGGACGAAAAACCAATATTAACCAAGAGAACTGTAATATGTTATTACTGCAACCTCATATGTAAGAATAATAATTATCAAAATAACAATAAAACTATATTAGAATTCATAATCTTTTTCGTATACAGTAGGAAATATTAGCCAATAAAATATTTCACTAAATTATATTTTTATTAGAGAAATCAGTAATATTAGACATCAGGGGGTGAATAAAATAGTTGAACACGATGGTGAAACTTTTGTGTACAGTTTTCAGAGGTCACATCGAAGCTTTCGAAACTAACTTTTGCCATCAATACAAAATTAAGCAAAGTTTCATCTGGTCGAATAACCACTAGATGGTGTGAAAAAGCATTGAAGCTCTGAAACAAAAGCTTCATGTGATTTTGTTGTCTTTGCTTCAGAAAGCTTTGCAGCGTCCAAGGCAGATTTACAGCAGCCGGTACTTGCAAATAAAGCGCGAAATACACGGTACAGCGGCTGTACCGAGCTGTACATACGCTTTACAATCTACTTGTGATATTCTCTCCTCGCTAATCAGTGCAAATTTAGCGAAATTGGGAGACCAGCATATTAGCGAATCAGGCTTATTTGTGAATGGAATTTCAAATATAAGTAAGCCATAAAGCCGCATTTCCAATGCTGGAGTGAGTTTTCGCCAAATCTCAGAGTGGAGCTGGCCTGTTCCCAATGATAGATTTTTGAAATTTGAAACTGGTGACGACATTTTGTGTTTTGAAAACTCAAAGCTGTCGCACTCATTGCTAGTTTGAGGGCATTTTATGAAAAACTAAAATAATCGAAATTTTTTCTAGATTTCCTGAAAACCAACGATTAAATTATGTGTAAAAGAGCATCAAATTAGCTAGTAATTTGTGTAATACATATAATACTTTGTAATACATATGTTATATAAATAATAAATTTAGATGTTATATAAATAAATAATTTGAATGTTCGTTTGGAGTTTAAATACGATAAATTCACTTTCAGAACTAGGCCGCGTTTCCAATGCTGGTTTGAAGTGCAATGCATCTGCGTACACATTAGCTGTCTTGAATTAAAGCTACCCTTTTCAGATTTCTTTACTTCTTGATCGTTCGATATCGACTGAACTTATCCTGCGAGATTTTGTATCATGAATTTCTGTAGGAATCAAATGATTAGTCAACAGTTATTGGTGCTGCCATTCTTGATTATTTCGAAGCAATGATTTTGGGATAGGTTTGGGTGAAGGTAAAAGTACGTTTGGAGTTGAATGTGCAGATGGAGGTAACTGAGCTGAGTGTATTAATGTCATGAAAAATTATTCTTGCCCGTTTACGAATTTCCAGTATTTTTGCTGAGCAAAAAGCACACTAGGCCACTGTCAGCATCTAGCTGACAATGGCGCTGAAATGATGCGAATTACTTTGGATGAAAAAAAACTTAACCATGTAAAGATTACTTGGCTGAGATGCACATGATACCCTGGTCAAGGAATTTATTACAATTTGGTAAAGAAAGGCCGAATCATTTTCCATCTAGATATGTGTAATAGGCTGAAGATTGCAAGGAATACTTTAGCCGATTTTCAAATTATCATTGATGCTCAACATTAAGTAGGTCTGTAGCAGATAGATTTGATTTTTTTCGAAAAACACGTAATAATATATGATTATGATATACACAATTATGATATATAACAGTTATATATAATGATAGGGGGCCCGGTAGCTCTGCTCGCTAAGGTGTCAGGCCGAAAAACGGCGTGCTACGGGGCCTGCGGGTTCGAATCCCGCCAGTGCCATGGCTGTAAGTGTGAATGCGTGTGATTGTCCAAGAAGGTGGCAAATGGGCCCAAACTGGTGGCCCAATGCTGGCCCCATTCCCAGCAGTGCTGTTCACTAACCTAACCTATATATGTTGATAATATAAAATGAAAATATATCATTATTTTTTTTAAATCGATGTATTATTGATTGTGTTTTTAAAAGGAAAACTAATCCCATTTCTTCCGTGAATTTAATTTTCAGCAGTCTATCATTGTCTTGATCAATGACTATATTTGCTTCACCATACAATATCAAAAACTAACATTTCACTCGAAATTTGAATGAGTCAAAATTTCAACATTTTTAATGACTCATTTTATTCTTGACCTCCAGGAGAAAAGACAAATTGAAATCGCATACGCCTTTGGTTTCTCCATTTGCCGGCAATGCCTACTCCAACCTCAGAACTTTCAACACATGAAATCATTCGAATTTGAATCTCGAAGGTACAACGACATCTGTCGTAACACATATATCAGAATCAATAAATTTTTTGTAAACTTATTAGCTGAATTAAAAACAGTTTTTTGTTAAGATCAAAGCAATCAATACAAAAACCAAATGAAAAATATTTTAATTATATTAAAATGAGTGTAATTCACGTGTTAGCAAGTCATTTGCTTTATTGGTCGGGTCGATTACTTTCATTGAAGCGCATTGTGATATGAAAAAGCATTTCTTCTTGCACGACGAAGATTACCACGTTGTTGACCTGTAAGATAAGCTCGATGATTTGTCATTGCCAATCGAGCCGTTTGATGTACTGCCTCTCTTTGCTCTTGTGTTTGTGAAGCACGAAGTCGGGCCAAACTAACGCAGCGCTCTTCTCCTGGGATTTCTTATTCATCTGCAGTGGATTGATTCACAATGTTCCGGATTCTATTTGCATTACGGCTTTGTGGTGAAAAATTAAATCTTCTGGCTCGCGGCTTGGTAAATAACACTGGAAAATCACAGCACATGTCTGCACAACTAGTTCAATGGCGTTGTATGTAGATTTACTTTTTTTTTTCTTATGCAAAATGTTTGAGAAAATAATTTTTTTTTTCATTTTTTTTTAATTTTTCCGATGTTTTAATAACTATTCTGCTATTCAGGGCCAAGACAAATCCAAAAAATCAAAGATCATAAAAATAGATCATATAGATTAAATTCTAAGGGTGTACCTTCTACCCATCCGTTCTCATGCATCTTATTCGATGTCATGCATCTTGTCCAGGATTTCGCAAGTAAACCAAATTGGTTTGTCAATATCATTGGAGCCAGCACGTGAACTTTTTTTAATCCCTTTGTATCGTGACCCAAAATCGACAAAATTT
Source organism: Nemotelus nigrinus (assembly GCA_947369275.1). Lineage (NCBI taxonomy): Eukaryota > Metazoa > Arthropoda > Insecta > Diptera > Stratiomyidae > Nemotelus > Nemotelus nigrinus. The sequence continues at coordinate 180,411,729 of OX376372.1, forward strand.
CGAGCTCACCGAGATTAAAGCATGCATGTGGCCAGAAAATAGGCGAGCAATGGCAAGGAAACCATCCACACTCTTGTGCCCGTCTACGTTTGTGCTATTTCGACAAGAGTTTGGTTCCAGCAATAAATTCAAACCGATACTGTTGGGATGGAAGATCAATACATTTTGTTGCAACATTAATCTATTCCATGTATACATCAATCCAGCCTAAAGATTTCAGCTCGATTGGTTCTATGCTCACACTATTCAATTGAGGCACCTTCTCAGTTGAAAGTGCCTCATCGAAATTGATGAGCCTACCTCGCCAGATTCACAAAAGTCCTGAAATCGGTGAATTGTGAATGAATGAAATAATGAAGTGGTCCGATATTTCGTGCCTCAATTGACATCTCTTTATCTGTTGAACTTCATTTCCATTGGTGTCAATAATGCGTAAGAAACATCAAAAATTCATTTAACAAATATTGTTTGGTTTATATATTAGTCAGTCTACAAAGCATATAATTTAAATCTATAAATATCAGTTCAATATTTTTATGCACCAGGTTTGTCTTATGCTACGCATATAATCTCAGATCAAACCTCCTATTTCAACTAATATTTGCACTAAAATAAGCATCATAACATCTATTTTAAGTTCCTCTGCGAAACGTATGAAACTACAGGTACATTCAGATGTTTCTCTTGGTGGTATGTTGCACTTGACAAACCGAGGGTCCATGGGAGGCTGATAGTGTGCAACTACCCAAACAACACCATCCCTACATGAATAACCGACTCCAAATCTTCTCGTTTCCCTCCAGATCATCTGTATAAAGTTGTGAGCGCGTGTATAGTTACGGGGCCTGTGAAAGTTGAAGTATTGACAAGTTCGGTACCAAGCGATGGCCGGCTGTCTACCTGATAAATTGACATTGAAACTTTTGTACATATTTTGTCCATAATTGTCACAGTCAGAATACAAGAGCATTTTCTTCAGCGATATTTCCTGGAATTTGTCGTAAAGTTATTCACATCATTGGTCAGCAGATTTAGGCGAAATTCGAAGTGTAACTTACTTTAGCCCAATAGTTGGCAGACGCACATACAGTGCGTTTATGCCGTAGCTAAATTAGTGAGCTCTGCTTATTTAGCAGCGGTATAAACCACTTTTAAATTAGCAGAGCTTGCTATTTTGGCTACGCTACTTTAGCGCTGCTAAAATTTAGCGCGGTTATAAGTGTGAAGGTAGCAGTGGTATAAACACTAGAACAGTCATAAATAGGATTTCTAGTTTCGAGTGACATTCGCAATCTGGAAGCCTTGGTGCAAGGGTGTTTTTGTTCTTATATTGAGCTCCTTTCAGATATTACGCCATTTTTGCTTTGGTTAATAAGCTGTACGGTGTAAACGCTACTACTATAGCAGCGCCAGTTTGGCAGCGCTATTTTAGCTACGGCATAACCAGGGCCAAAGTCGACGATCAAGTTCTAGCGGAGGACACCCATGAAGTTTCCGATAGTAATTGTGCTGATTTAAACATTGGTTTCTGAACAATTCTGAAGCACCTAAAGTTGCATTCATTTATCTTAAAATATTCAATCTGAAATTCGCTTGTCACCCATAATTTTATGACAAGCCATGACGTTTTACTAAAATTACATGACAGACAGGTAAATTAAAATTTTTGATCATTATTAGTAGTAGAATGTAGATAATTGTTTTAAATTAGATAACTAAATTGAAATGAATTAAATAACTGAATTAGATTAAAAGTCCTAGCAAAGATCTGACCAAGTGTGATAGTATCCCCCAGTGATGGGCTTCAACAATTGTAGGAGATGTAGATACCTATTAGCATTGCTAAAATTTTATTTCTAGACTGTTAACTTCTTATAAATAAATTCTACTCGAATGTGGTTTCGATCCCGTGAGTCCATTCTTACACTGAAACAAATCCACATGGCGCCCAGAGCTATGTAACATAGCGCATTATTTTTACTAATTTTCGAAGAAAATGAGTATTAAACTCTTTTCGCCGAAAATTCATATTTCTTAATATACAGTAGAAACGCGTTATAGGCAACTAATTAATGTCAGCCTAGCTGCCGATTTCGAGGTTTTGCCTATATCATGTATAGAAAATTTGGAAATGTGCTTGGTTTTTGTATCAATTAAGAGACGCATATAACGCATATATGTATAAGTAATTACTTTAAAAAATATATAATTTGAGAAGAGTATAAAAAATTGTTAAGAAATCTAGATATATATTACCGTATAAAGTTAGGTTTTTGAAAAGTATGAAGTTATTTTAGCTTGGCTCAGTTTGTTTCTATCATTTTCCTTAATTATTTTCTGCTTTATGAATATAACATGAAAATTTCACTTAGTAGATAAGAATTTTCTTCAGACCAGCTAACCACAAGTTCAACGCTTTTTAAAAATTGATTGAAGGTTACAGTCGCCTCCGAATCTAAATTTTCAGATCCTTCGGTACTTTCGGAATCAGTGATTTCGACAGTTTCAGCATTCTCGTTAGAATAATTTGCATTGCTTTCAGAAAGCCAATCGATGATCTCTTATGCATCAAAAACGGTATTTGTTGCTTGTATGAGTAAATTTCGGGGTCGAAGAGTTTCTGCAGCAAGGTCGTGTTGAAGGTTAGATAGAGGAATATTATCTTCTTCATTCCAATCTTCATCATTCACTTTTATTAGTTTTTGGGAAAACATTTTTATGTGGTTGGTTCCCAAATCGCCGCACGCTTCGGATAAGAAATAGATTGCGTGCTTCAGCGTTACCTTCTTTAAATCATTTTCGGTAGTTTCAATGCTAATCAAATGAGTCAGTAAATATTCTTTGTAGGATTTCTTAGTTAAACGAACGGCGTTCTGATCCATTGGCTGAAGTAAAGGAGCACAATTTGGTCGAAAACACATTACTGATATGAGATCATCGTCGCTGCTAATTGTTTTTGCATGGCAAGGAGCGTTGTCAATTAATAATACCGCATGTGTTGAAAGATATTTCGCTCGAAATATCTTTCTATCTCTCGAACTTCCGGAACAAATACTTCATGAAACCATTGCACGAATATAACAGACGTTATCCATGCTGACTTATTGCTTTTGTGATCTGTAAGTTGAGATTAGCATATGAAGTTTTGAAATTTTTCTACAAATGGTTCCACGGCATCAGTATTGGAGAACAACTTTTCTCCGCACACTTTTAATGGTAGTATTTCCCGACGTTTTTTAAAATTCGCAAATCAACCATTGCTGTCGTTATATCCTTCCTCTTTCTTAGAGTTCAAATTGTAGATCTAAACAGCTTTTTTCTTTAATATTTTACCGGTGTCGCATGAACCACTCAAATAGTTGTGCCTCCATTTGCAGAAATTCAAGTTGACGTAGCTTCCGTTTATTTTCAATTTTTGATTCAGTTGATTCAACGAAAACTAGAATCTTAGATATTGTGGTTTTGTGAATATTGTATTTTTCGGCAATTGATCCATATGATTCAAATCAACGAACGGAATCTAGGATTTCTATTTTGTTCTTATTTATAGATAACACATATCGCTTTTTAGGAGCCATGATTACCTTAATCATTACCTTAATCTAACGATACATGCATACATACCGTGCTAAGTGGTTTCAAATAATAATTTAATTTCCATTTGAGCAGAATCAAAAACATACATGAACGGCAACGAAACTAACGCAAACTGCCTGCACTTGCAAACAGACGTGTTTTTTTTTAAGTGAAGAATAGAAAAATGCGTAATTCCAGGAAGCAAATGACACCAAACGGAACATTGGACTTTTTGTATATTTTTTGAATGCATATCTGCTTATTTGGAATCACTTTTTGTAGTTTGCTTAGTGAATACAATATCCAGTTGTTTATATCAAATTAAAACTTTTTGCCCATTGCCTATATAGAGTCATCAATGTTGAAAATTATGCCCAGCTTATAACGAGTAGTTGCCATTAACGAGGGTTGCTTATAACGAATTCCTACTATATATATATATATATATATATATATATATATCTATATATATTTATATATATATAAATATATATATATATATATATATATATCTATATATATATATATATATATATGTATATATATATATATCTATATATATATATATATATATATATATATATATATATATATATATATATATATATATATATATACAGTCTGTCAAGAATAAGTTTACACATAGGGAAAAAATTCAATTTTTCATCTTTCTAATTATAATATACTACTTTTTGTTTATGTAAATAATTTTTTTTTTCTTAATTATCGTTATTTGCATTCTTTCCAACCGATATATACAAAAAAAGTACAACTTGAATGCAAAAAAAGAACGAAAAGAACAACAAAAACAATTATTACAATTCTTGAAGTGTCAAGAAACTCTTTACACAAAAGTTTATTTTTTGCATTACTGCAACGATACGGTAAATTTACCATAATTTTTGGTCTGTATTGTAAAGCTCTATAAATTTGATCATTAGTGTGTGATTAATTTTTGGCTAATACGCATAAATAAGTGAGATATTGTGTTTTAAAATGCCAGGCAAAAGATTATCCTTTGAGCTAGTTCAGATGATATACTATAATCACCAATTAGGTAAAAGCGCACAGGAACTGTCTGAAATGTTTCGTGTAGCACGAATGGCAGTCTATAACGTTATAAATCGTGCTGAAAATGAGAATAGATTGGAGCCAAAGTGTGGAGGTGGCTCAAAACCAAAAATATCTAAACGTATAGAGCGCCTTATGAAAAGGAAGCTTGATAAAAACCCCTGGATTTCAACCAGAACACTTGCTAGGGAATTCAAGGAAGAGTGTGATGCTGCTGTTTCCCATGAAACAGTACGACAGGCCATCCTACGAAATAAGTTCTCATCAAGAGCTGCACGAAAGAAACCACTGTTTTCTGCACTAAACATCGAAAAGCGTTTTTCTTTCGCTATGATGCACCTTTTTCAACCCGTTGACTTCTGGGACGACATCATATTCTGCGATGAGACGAAAATGATGTTGTACTAAAATGATGGACCGGCTAGAGTGTGGCGCAAGCCTTTAACATCGTTGGAAAATCGAAATATCATTCCGGCTGTAAAATTTGGTAAGTTGTCCGTTATGATTTGGGGTGCTTCTCAAGCAGAGGAGTAGGAGACTTGGCATTCATCGAGTCAACCATGCACGCCCAACTATATTTGCACATCCTTAAAACATATTTGGCAAGCAGTGCGCAGAAATTCGGGTTTATGCATAACAGCAAACCGAATTTTAAGCTTTACCAGGACAACGATCCCAAACATAAGGCGAACATGGTGCGAATGTGGCCCTTATACAACTGCGGAAAAGTGATGGATACGCCAGCCAAGAGTCCAGACTTAAATCCCATCGAGAATTTATGGGCTTACTTAAAACAACAAGTCGCTAAAATGCAACCCAAAAACCGAACTGCCTTAAAAATTGCGATTCTCGAAGAATGGCAAAAAATACCAACCACGTATGACCTGCAAAAGTTGGTTCATTCAATGAAAAATCGGTTGCGATGTGTGGTGGATGCCAAAGGTGGCCACACCAAATGTTAAATATACCAAATAATATTAAATATCCTGTAAATATGTAAATATTAAATACAATAATAATTTGTGTAAAGAGTTTCTTGACACTTCAAGAATTGCAATAATTGTTTTCGTTGGTCTTTTCGTTCTTGTTTTGCATTAAAGTTGTACTTTTTTTTGTATATATCGGTTGGAAATAATGTAAATAACTATAATTAAGAAAAAAACATTCATTTACATAAATAAAAAGTCGTATTTTATAATTAGAAAGATGAAAAATTGAATTTTTTTCCTATGTGTAAACTCATTCTTGACAGACTGTATATATATATATATATATATATATATATATATAAATATATATAGATATATATATATATATATATATATATATATATATATATATATATATATATATATATATATATATATATATATATATATAAATATACATATATATAAATATATATAAATATATATATATATATATATATATATATATATATATATATATATATATATATACATACATATATCAGCAAAATGGTTAATAGAGATAATCTCTGGAGTGGCCGATTCGATTGAAGTGAAATTTTCGGCAGACGTAGATGTATATAATAGGTAGGTCAATGACTTGCTAGAATTCAAATATCCTAAATTTTTTGGCGGCGGCGAGCGTTGTTGTGAATTTTCAGGTACTCCTATATTTCCAAGCAGTGTAAATTTTTGTTAAAATAAATGTTCGGGAATGAAAACTTATTGTGTTTTAAGCTTGTCTATGGTAAAGAATTGGAAATATTGAGCCGTGTGTGGGTGCAGGGTACCTAAAAGTAGGCAAGGGTTTTTTTTCAAATTTTGATTTGTCATTACTTGTAAGAAAAACAATGGATCATCGTGAAAATTACAGATCGTATTGATGTTGACTAAAATTTAACACATATAGATTTTCAAGATAAAGCGGGTAACCCCGTAGCTGTGGCAGGCTGCTGAAAAAAAATCCTTCAACATTCCTGAAAAATTTTTGATTTTTTGACAAAAATTTCAAATCTTTGATGAAGTTTTTTTTTGTCCTTCATGTCAAGGTAAAATTTTCAAAATTCCGATTTGCACAAGAACGGCAACCCATCTCCAAATTACCTCTATTTTCATCACTCGAAACTTCTGTTCACGAGAACTGACGACAGGATAATCCAAGCATAATGAAATTTACAGGACGTGTTAGTATTAGCTAGGACCAGGTCTGATAGGAGCGATTTTGAAATGCAAGCAACACTGTAGCAGTGGTACCATCTTGAAAAATCGCTGAGAAAAAAACAGCTTTTTGGCCTATAACTTCCGATTCAGTCATCACATTTAACCGAAATTTACACAATATTTGGATCTTACTTTAAATAACATTTGGTGAAATTTTGACTGAAAACTTAGAATAGAGTTGCCAGCTATGGTGATTTTTGTCTCCTAAATCTTACAAACTTGCTCAGCAATGTAAAGTTTTTTTTCCCTATAACTTCTGTCCAGTGTAGAAATCAAAACAAAGTTCATGCAATAAATGGACCTTCATGTGATCCAAATGTTGTAGGAATTTTGTACAAAAATCATGAAAGGGCTGCCAGCTATGACCATTTTTGTAGTTATTGGAATTTCTTTACTGCGCGATTATGTCATTAGATTTGCAAATGGGAATCATCCTGCAATGAAAATTAGCAACAAATATTAACGTTTTAAAAATTCGAAAAGTTTTGAGGGTGGTAGCCCTAAAATTCTTTTCACCCGTATAACTTCCAGCGCAGTGATTCAATCGAAACGAAATTTACTGGTTGGGTTTAACTTAACGTAAAACAGATTTGGTATATTTTTTGCTGTGCTGCTAACACAGGGTAACCAGTATTGGCCATTTTCGTAAATATCGCACCAACAGATGCTTGAAACTACATACTCATATGCAAAGCATTTGCGATAAAAATAAGAAACCAGTTTTTAAATTTTCCAAGTTTTGAACATTTTGCGGATGGCAGCCTCAAACAACGTTTAACTGCTGAAACTTTCGATGAAATCCTCCGATGAGAACGAAATTCAAAGGATAAGTTGATTTAAGTATAAGCTTGTAATGGTAAACTTATTGCTGCTTCGTTGCAAAAGTGTTACCAGCACTGAACATTTTCATCATTTGTGTTATAATTGAATTATGTTGTTTTGGATAAGGAATGGTTGATATGATTCTACAAAAAAGTGTATTACGTCTTTCCACATTTTTTTGTCACTCAAAGACAGTTTCTTCGAAAATTAGTTTTCTAGCGGTTCTGATGCGCTAGACTTTTTTTTGAGTACTAATTCCTGTTTTACGAGGAAAAGGTTGGCTTATAACGATTCGGATAAGCCATCGGGTTCGACACCACCCATAAAGTTGCAGAAATTATGGCCCCACATGCTATATCACATAGAACCATGAGCCATGCAATATGGTTTCGGTTGTCACACCGATTTGGATGAATTAAGGTAAGTGCTTTGTTTTTAAGTCGAGCTTCTATTTTACTGTAATAAAATAATTATTTTCAATATGCAGTCTAACCCAAGGACATCCGGAAGGTAAGTTAAAAAATTAGCTTGAACAAGAATCTAGCTGACAATTTATTTCTCTCATAAGTTACGTTTGAAAAAATCGATAAGTTTTGTTAGTGGAAAATAACGATTCATTCTCGAGTAATTTTACATGCTAATATCATTGTTATGCTACATATCCAATAACTGGCCTCTGCGTTCTAGTTATCTCAAAATTTTCTATTTTATTAAGCAGAAATATATTTCAAACCAGCGATACATTTTTTGTTCATAGTATTCAATTCGTAATTTGAAATTTGTTTGATTTTTCCATAGATCTTGGTGGTATTTATTTTATGAGCAGTATCATAAAAAGAATCATATTTTAAGAAATGCTTTCCTTCATCATATACACTGAACAAATACATAGCGCCAGACGTCATAATTTATAGACTTCTGGCGCCATGCACATAGTTGATTTCGGGATTGTGATAAAATATAGCGCCACACGCCATAGTACATGGCGAAAAGTACATAGAAGCAGACGCTATGCTTATAACCCTCCACGCCATACACTTTAGTCCTCCACGTCATAGACTATGGTCTTCCACGCCATGTACTATAGTACATGACGTGGAGGACTATAGTGCATGGCGTTGAGGACTATATTACTCGGCGTAGCGAACTATAGTAGATGGCCATGACTCCACGCCATGTACTATAGTCCTCCACGCCATGTACTGTAGTCCGCCACGTCATGTACTATGTACTTTTCGCCATGTACTATGGCGTGTGGCGCTATATTTTATCACAATCCCAAAATCGACTATGCCCATGGCGCCAGAACTCTATAAACTATGGCGTCTGGCGCTATGTGTTTTTTCAATGTATACATACTTCATAAAATACATACTTCAATATACACTTCATCTGGATTCCGTTCAGTGTGGAAGAGGGCTTAAGCGAAAATTCATACTGGCTTTAATATTATTTCGATTTAAACATATTGCCCGATATGTTTCCTGGAAAAACTAGTAGAAGGAGCCTAGACAGACAGGCAGTTGAATTACTAATGATCATTTATATCTAAATTAGAGTTGCTGACACACAGCCCTTGCGTTAATGATGAATACTGTCACTGACTATCTGTCACTCAAAGCAATTATTTTTTGAAAAATGGAGAAATTGAAAGTGTTTTAAGTGTATGTTGTCTCCTTAATGTTCTAATTAATGAAGATAGAGTATAAACCGTGCAAGAACTACATTAGAATTCTGTAAATATGTTCAATTTAAAGCGACTTTTTAGAAAGAAATTATGTATCATATCGGGCAGCTCTACATTATTTAAGAAATAAATTACCAAATTTTAATGATCATTAGCGATTTGCTTAATGATTCATAATTTGGTCATTTAGTGGTAATTAGTCCAAATTACCATATGACACACAGCACTTAAATTATTATTTACGACAAATGATCATTTAGGCTGCGCTGTTTGGCTAGGCTTACTAATCTGTTTCACAATATAAATTTACATAGATTTAAAATATACAAATGCTTATAACGTAGAATATTTTTAATTTTTCGTACAAAAAATCGACACATGTGTAAAAATATTACCAAAAATAATATGTAACAGATAAAGTATAATTGTTGGCATATTTTTTAACCGTTAAATTTGGCATTAAAATCGGAGTGGTGGTACGTTTTTCTTGTATTCTCTGTAGTTAGCGCGTACATCGTAAGTGGCAACTACCCAAGTCCTACCATCTCTGTTCAGAAAATTCATTAATTTTTGTCAGATTCGCACTTTATTCTGTGTATAAAATTTTATATACCTTTTTTCTACGCCAACACCTAATTTTTTTGCTGATTTCCATACAACCTGAGTAAAGTGGTCTGCGTTCATATCAACATCACCTGCCCGAAAGTTGTAGTGTTCAATCTCATCATACCAAGATTTGACTACATCCTTGCCTGATGTATCTCCTAAAAAACCCGGATATATGTTTTCGCCATAACTTTCATCATATCGGCGTCCCATAAGCAAACGATGGGAACCTTCCTAAAATGCAGACGAGGAGAAAAGTTTAAACTCGAATAAACCGAAAATCACTGAAAGGATATGTTCAGTAAAATTTCTTACTCGAGCCCATTCTGCCGCGAAACGACACAAATCACGGTCTAACTGTAAAGGTGGACATCCATGTAATGCGCGCAAACGATTGTGTTCTGCTAGACATTCTTCTTCAAAGTCTAAGGTTGTGGGCTCAGGTCTTCCAATTACAATTACTACTGCCTGCTCTAGCTGAATATTTAAATGAGTTACAATGCTTAAAAGTCATAAGACCTTACCTGAATTGTGGGTGCTTCAATCTGTGTTTGAGATTGCGTGGTTAATTTTCCAGAACTTTGACAAGATTTTGACCACCGACAACTATAAATAATATTTTAATCTTTATTAAAACTATTAGTGTAAATAATGTAAATTTAATGGTAAAACTCGCCTTGAGCACAGCAGTTACATGAATTTTACCGATAGATGTCAGGCTACTATGCTTATGTTTTTGTGGTTGTGTGTTCGCTTCTGCGGTTTTTTCGTTTGTTGGTTTTCCTTAATTGTGTTGTTTTTCGCGTATTTATTTTGCGTAATTTTGTGTGTTTTTCTTCAATTTTCGGCCCCTGCTACCACCAGTTCGCCCTCTGGTGGTAGAATTTCGTGGCTGTGGTACATCAAGTCGAGCTAACCCATTTTAATTTATATTGATGTTAATCAATCTGAAATGCATGTTGTTTGGTGCATTTGAACAATGAGATGCAAAATGTTCGGTCAATTCACATCAATCCGAAATTTCTAAATTTTTTCCAATTTTTCAAAATTTCCATGAAACAGCAGAATAGTTTAATCCAAATAATGAAATAGTTTAATCCAAAAATAAAAAACAATCTGGAAACTACACTTTTATAGACATTACCTTTTGAATGCTCATTTTTATATAAAAAATTAATTGTTGCCGCGATTTTCATCATTGAGTTTAAGGAGGCCATTGACCATAATTTGATAAATTTTAGTTTTTCTAGCGCGAGCGAAACACCTAATAAAATTTTGCGGCTAATTCCACTGTTAAATCCAGTAAGTAAACCCATATCGATCTAATGCGATTCATTTCAACACCAAATATTTTTAAAGACATATAAATTAGATATATTTCGGTTTCCTAATATTTTTTTAAAGAAGTTGAAGTATATTTAGAGGACAAAGTGGTTTTGAGTTAAAATATATATTGTTCAGTTAAGACGGGACAATGCATGTTATGAGGAAATATTATGAAGGTGGCTTTGTAACCACATAAGGCAGGTAAATGCAGCGCATATGTGTAATTAAAAGGTAGAAAAATTAAACAGCAAAAAACAGAAAAAAACTTTTGTGTGTTTGGTTTAATATTTTCATTTAATTTATTGCTATTTCCATTGCAAACGCACTGATTTTAAATTCAAAATCCAACAGTGCTTGACATCTTCAAAGTTTTTCACTTCTTTTTTAGATCAATAATGCCTATGATACCTTATCGTGATTACTTTCATAGAGAAATCGCAGATAAATTGCCCGTTAACCAAGTAAAACTTGAAGGCTCGTATATGTAGAGTAAGTGGTAAATGGGTTCAGCAGAAGCCAAGTATCTCAATTATTGCTCACAAATTTTAATTTGTCGGTATCATTTCAATCATGTCACGCTCTTAAAATCTAGCAATAACAGTAATAATAACATTCAATTTCTCTTTAGTTCCATTGTTCTCGCACAAAATATAAAATAAGTTGAAACTTAACAAATACAGTTCTTACCCCATATCGCCGAGAAATTAAAAAAACCGTACAACTGTACCAGCTGACTCGCCAGATATCTCCTTTGATATTACAAACTAGTCACAATTTAGTCACTGATCAATACGATCTTGCTTTCGATTTGAAGGGATATTAAAAACATAGCTTTGAAAATCCAAAATATTGTACACATTCTCCATTACGATATCACGTTTAACATTTAACTGATTCTGATAAGAAAATTGATCCGAGCAACGAATGCATGCTTGCATTAAATTCACGATCGATAAAGCATATGTATGTGTTTTGCAAATGGACATATCTATAAACGTGATATTTTATCAATGAATTACTACTTCCTTGGCTTTAAGCTTACATTTTACGTTCCTTATCAGGTGGTTCGATTGCAATTATTCTTTGTTAGTGGTTTGTCATTGACGAATTCCCCCCGAAATAAGGGTCATAAAACAATAAAGCAATTTGTTGTTTATGATTTTATCAATGTTAAGGTGTACATTGTATTCACTTTACAAACAAATTATACAAAACAAATCATGTAAAATGCCAATAATCTCTACCATAAAATACTCACATTAAATTAAACTAAAACTTTATTTTACACCAAACTTAAAACATCGTTCAAGTGTGAATCATATTCATTTTAACAGCATGAATCTGTTTCAAAACTTTTGATTTCACTGTTTCATAAAAATTAACCTGGAGCATGTCGAAACTTCTATTACTTCCGACAATCCTAAGCCTTTTTGGTCTTATATCAAATCCCTTAAAACTTCCTCTGACATTCCTTCTGCTATGTATCTTCATGATAAGTCTGCGTCTTCACCTCAGAATTCCTGCGAGCTTTTAGCTCAATTTTTTCCTCTTTTACCTCGCATACCAGTAGTTCTTCGCCTTCAACAATTTTTTCCACGCCTGATCGTACCCTTTCCACTATTTTAGCTAATCCTTTGGAAGTCGAATCATTAATGTTGTCACTCGATGGAAGCGCTAGCATCACTGCTGACGGCATTCTGAATTTTTTTTTTCACCAAATCACTGTCTTCTTCTTTGTGTGTTCCTCTGTCAATAATTTTCAACATTAGGTACCTTTCCTTTCCTCTGGAAATCCATCGACATATTTCCTATTCATAAAGCTGGTGATACTTTTTCCATCCCTAATTACCGTCCTAATCCCTTTTGCCATGTTTTAGTAAGCTCCTCGAAAGAGTAGTTTACAGTAGAGTGTACCCTTTTACTCAGCCCTTGCTGGTCAGTGAACAACATGGATTCATTAAAGGTAAGTCAACGGTTACAAACTTATTGCCTTTTACAAACACCGTTGCTCCCGCAATCGACAAGCAAAAGCAAGTAAATGTCCTATATACAAACTTTGCCAAGGCTTTTGATTCTGTGAACCATGATATTTTTCTGTCAAAGTTAGCAGGATTTGTTTCTCTGGTGTCCTCTTTTCTTGGTTCTCCTCCTACGTTTGTGATCACTCTTGTGTTGTGATTGTAAGCTCTTCCTCTTCTGCACCCTTTTTTCCTACAGCAGAAGCTCCGCAAGGATCTATTCTTGGTCCTTTATTGTTCCTTTCACTTGCTAACAATCTTTCTTCCCTTTTTAACTCACCCTGTCTTTTGTACGCTGATGATCTCAAAATTTTTAGAGTGATTGAATTCGCAAGTGACTGTTCCTCATTGCAGAAAGATTTGGGTACTTTGGCTACCTGGTGCGCAGCGAATTTTCTCACTTTGAATGTTTCGAAGTGACATCACATGTCTTTTACCCACAAAACATCCCCTTTTCTCTTCTCCTACTCTGTCCTCGGCTCCCCTCTTAATGCTGTTGCTAGTTTTAAGGACCATGGCGTGATTTTTGATTCCAAGTTGAAGTTCCACTGGCATATTTTACACATCACTGTCAAGGCTTCTCGTTTTTCCGGCTTCATAATCAGATCCTCTAAACGTTTTGTGAATCTTTCCTCTTCTCTATATCTGTTTTTGTCCTTGGTTCGTAGTGTTCTTGAATACTTTTGCCAAATTTGGTGTCCACATTACGCATACTTGATTGCTGGGGTTGAATCCGTGCAACGCAGATTCACCCACTCATTGATCTATAAGTTCAGTATTCCGAATTGCCATTACAGTATGCACCTCTCCATCCTTCAAATTCCTTCCCTTGAATCACGCAGAGTGTTCCTCGACGAGTGCCTCCTCTTTGAACTTTTTAACGGCTGTACATTGGTGGACCCCAGCATTCACTTTTCTGTTAGAGAATCGGGCCGTCCTAATAGAGCATTTTTCAAGTTTAATGTTACATTTGTCCGTAGCAATACCTATTTCTTTTTTCCCCTTTTGCTTTTGCCTCGTCAGCATAATAACATTAACTTTGGTCCTCTGCCTCGAACATTAGCTGTTTTTAAAAATATTTTAAAAAATAGCGTTCTGTCAGATACCTGAAATATGTCATAATATAGTCTTTTGTTTGTATCATTTTTCGGTCGATTTTGCTATTGATTACTTTTCCTTTCTGAATTTCATTTAATTTTAATTTTTTTTTATTTCATTTTTTTCTTTATTAACTCTCATGTTGTCCTGCCTGTTTTCTTTGTATACTATATATATAAACACCTGGACAAAATAATAGGTGTGAACAATTTGTTTTTTAAACAAGCTTGGTTTCTTTATATATCTTTATTACGCCTCAAAAACTAATTTAGTTTTTAACATAAACACACTTCATCGTCCTAATAAAAAACAAAAGGCTTCACAAACTCCGAAAATTTTGTTAATTCATAAAATTCTCCAATTTTCATGTGGCCAGAATAATAGGTGTGCCCAACAAACTTAGTAATTAACATTGAAATTTCGATTGTTAGGGTCCTTTTTTTATACTGAATTCGTTAGGCCGCATCTAATACCCTGAATATCCGCCATTATTCTTGATGACTTTTTCTTTTTTTTGATGGCATAGACGATATCAACTTCCGACAAGTTTCTACAGGAATATTGTACCAAACTTTTTGAATATTCTCCCATAACTGCGGTTTGTTTTGGCAAAACGTCTTTGAAACTTCTCGTTTGAGTTCACTCCAGAGGTCTGGGGATTGACTTGGCCACTCAACGACGTCCACCATATGCTCTTGGAAGCATGCTTTCACCAATCGATATGAGTGTTTAGGATCATTATCCTGCTGAAATGTCCACAACATCGGCATATTATCCTCGGCATATGGCAGTATTACCGTATCCAACAAATCCCTGTACACGAATCTATTCATTATGCCATCAATTCGATGTATCGGACCTACACCTTGCCACGAAAAACAGCCCCATACCATTATGCTGCCACCTCCGTGTTTCACCGTTTTTTTTGTAAACCTAACATTAAATTGTTTGCCTTCCGGTCGACGAACGTTTTTTGCCGCATCATTACCAAACAAATTTATCTTTGTTTCATCGCTCCAGAGGATATTGCGCCATTTTTTTTCACCCTGCAATCCGCACCAGGTTTTATAAATCAACGCAAAGTTTTTCCTCGTCTTCAAATTTGCAGTTCTAAGCAGTGGAACTTTCCGGGCAATCCTACCGGGTAGTTTTGCATTTACTAATCGCCGCCGAACGTTTCGTGATGATACCAAATTCCCTATTTCGCTGGCAACTGTCCTGGATGATTTGAACGGGTCGCGTTTAGTTATTGTAACTATACGATTGTCGGTCACTGGTGAAGTTTTTTTAGGTGCTCCACGGGTTTCAATGGATTTTTCCTGTTTCAGAGCATTCGTAACAAAATTTTCAGGTCGTCCAATTGATGTAGCAATGAATATGTAGGTTTTCCCCTCATCTCGGAGCTGACGAACAAGTCTTCTCTCCTCAACACTGCAGTGAGGTCCACGGCCCATATAATATTATTACAATGTTATAATTGTACCTTCAGCTAGTTTAATATCCTCAAAATATCACCTTCTGCAACTATATAAGTATTTAAATTTATTCACTTTAAATTTTTACCAGCACATACCTATTATATTGTCCAGCTCAATTTTGAATACCAAACAAAGAAACAATCTGCAATATTTTCCAAGAAGCAGTTTTATTGCGGGGATTCCCCTATTTCATTCAAAAAGAGTGCTACTCACTTGCTGTAGTGGTTTTTTGATTGCAGAACATATTGTATAATTTTTTCTCTACATTTTACACATTTTGGGGGCTCACACCTATTATTTTGTCCGGGTATATATATATATATATATATATATATATATATATATATATATATATATATATATATATATATATATATATATATATATATATATATATTTGTTTTCTTTTTTTGTTATGTCTAATCTATAATTGGATTTGTTCTGTTGATTTGGACGTTAATTAATAAATAAATAATAATAAATAAAATGTACCTGATTTTCATAAATACTTTTTTCCTGGAAAATAGAAAAATGAATTGTTCAGGGAGTTCATTCAAAGACAATAAATCGCCTGACAAGTTAAAAACTGGCTTGGTTTAGGCGGTGTGATAAGGCATTACATCAATGACAAGGTATTATATTCTTGAAATAATGCAGCTCTTCAGGCCGCAATAGCTCGGAAGCTCAGCTGATGTTAAGGGATATAATTTTCGGATTAGAAGCAAATTTATTGAATTTGCTTTTCACCAAGCAGGCAAATTTTGAACTTTTGCAGTAAACTCTCTTACACCTTTTGGGCAAATTTTTCGTTGCTGGCGACTTGAATGTAGGAGCTATGAAGTAAAAAATATTGACCCAAGATACCCGAAGTAAATTAAACAAATCAATAATGACTTTGTTGAACCTGGTTGTGCTGTGCAAATGCTCAACATTAGCATATTGCGGAAGACACATTGGCAAACCTCTTACAAACATAGCTTGGGCGCACGTTCTGTACTTTTGAGTGACCAAAAGCAATTTCACAATCAATCTCTTTCTGAGTGTGGAAAAATCGAGACAAGAAAAGGGAATATGCAGATAAACAATATCGCATGGAACCACTTAAACTTTATTACAGGCAGTCTCTTGTCCTTTCGTATTCTAATTATTTTTTATTGCAGTTAGGAGAATATGCCGGTATTACAGGCAAGTAGAACGCGAGAGTAGTCGAATGTAGAACGTGCTGCAAAACGGACGGTTTCGAGATATGTCGAGATATTTTTGAAACTTGTATCTAATAAATTTTCTCGTTTTATTACATAACTTGTAGCTCAGAAGTGAGATTGTGGCCCAGTGCTGACAAATTGCAATCGTGCGTGCAGAGTGCATTAAGAATAATAGCTTATTGACTAGTGTGCAAAGACCGACCGATTTATGACCAACACACCTAAAAACTTTCTGCTAAGTCAAATGATGCGTCTTTTAATGATTAATCACCCATCGAAAACTAAATTTAGAAATTTGCGGAATTTTGTCATGTATGATCGGACAACTCTTTCGGTGCAGCGGAACTGCCCTTTCGTAGAAGGTCAAAAATTCTAGAACCAAAAAAAATTACCAAAATTGAGTTTATTTGATGAAAATTGACTGATGATAGCAAATGTGTATTTCGCACAACATTTTCTTCTACCAGTCGTAGCTGCGATGAAACTACAAATCTGCCCTACTAAGCATCATAGTTCTATCTAAATTCTAGAACTTTCGGGATATTCAATATGTATTTTTCTAAATGCTTCAGACGCCTTCAAACGGGATGAAAGTTTAAACATGAATACAAATACATTTACTTGAGATACATCTGAAGTAAAAGTTTTCGCATTGAAAATAGTTGTGGAAGATAGGTTTTAAGCAGATAAGACGTGCAACGAAAAAATGGCCGCATTGCTTAGCATAAACGTACTATCTACGCATTGCTTAGCATAAACGTTCTATCTACTGTAGACAAAACGTTTTTGCTTAGTCGTGCGACGTTTTTTGTAGATGGGGAATTTTTCATTATAGATTTTAGATAGGTTTTTCATATTTTGTAGAATGATGTAATAGAATATGCAGTTTTTGAATCCGGTGTTAACTAAAAAATGAAAAAAAATGTGGATAGAACGGTTATTATTAGTAGGGTAAATTTACTCTAAGCTTTATGAACTGCAGTTTTGGGAGCAGCTAACAACCTTCGGCGTCTGCCTGCAAGCATGAGTCGCACAGTATGTAGTGCGTTCCGGCACACATCTGCCATCATTATAATAACCTTCAGGTCGTTGACGGGTATTGGTTGGTCGTCTGAGATATTATCCTTGAGTCCATCATATGAGGCAAAGTCTTGAAAGCCAACTGATCATGTGTGGGGTACTTAAAAGTTTTGTCAAGCCAAGCCTTAGAGAGTTTATCCTTATTCATAATCTTAGGGACACATCTTTCGATCGCACCAAACAGTATTTTACAGAATGAGTTTGCAATATAGTCTAGAAATTGAAATGCAAGCGTGTCTGTCTAATCAAAATTGTCAACAGAATGGTGAATGCTTTCATAATCAACATTACAGAAATCGTATACAATAGTATTATTGTAAGTTTGAAAGTCATTAGAATCTGCAGTGGATAAATCAAGACTAAGAGCGGAATGGTGAATGCTATTAGAGAAAAGATTCTCCTCGTCAATAGTTGGGCTAACCACAACTTTATCATAAACGTTTGTGAATATAAGGTCTTATCAATTACCATTACTGTTGGGAGTCGGAGCAAGCTTCTGCAAATCATTACCATACAAAGTACTCGCAAAGTTAAAATCAGAATATTCAAGATTTTTAATTGGTAGTACGTAATTATCAGCTTCATCAAGAACGAAACGTAAATAAGGGCGATTAAACTTTTTTTTGCGATTTTTTTTGTTGATAAGGAGGCATAATAAACAGACTAGTAGAAAATTTAACTTAAATATTCCAAATTTTGAGTTTCAGTCCTTGCTGGGCTAAGATGCTTAGTATCAAAATTTAAATCTCTCTATTAATAAAAAAAAGTTTTGGAAATTGGGTCGGATTATATGTTCATTTTAGAATGTCGTACGGAAGAGAAAATTATAAAGAACATCGTTTTTGAGGAAGCGTTATGAGAAGGAAACTAAAATGAGACCCGCAGAACATGATCATCCATTTTTTTTTTTTGGTAAACGACGTTGAAATATTTGTCGAGGTTTGGATGAAACATTTTCTACAGATCTAAGTAAACAAAAAAATTGATCTCTGCGACTGTGAACTTTTATTGATTTTCGCACGGCTTTAGTACATACGTCCAGTAAAAAGTACAATTTAAAATCGTAAGTGGTGTGGGGGTTGCTGAGCGAAGCGAGCAGGGGGCGAAGCCCCTTAGTTTATGTAAATTTAAAAAAATATGGACGTCTATAACGTGGAATGTTTTTAATTTTTCGTACAAAAAATCAACACATGTGTAAAAATATTAACATAAATTATATGTAACAGATAAAATATAGTTTTTGGCATATTTGTCTTCAATTGAATTTGGCATTAAAATCGAGCTGGTGGTACGTTTTCCTTGTATTGGCCACTGTAGTTACCTGGTGGATCGTAATTGGCAACTACCCAAGTCGAAGCACCTCTGTTCAGAAAATTCATTAATTTTTGTCAGATTCGCACTTTATTCTGTGTATTCAATTTCATATACCTTTTTTCTACGCCAACACCTAATTTTTTTGATGATTTCCATACAACCTGAGTAAAATGGCCTGTGTTCATAGCAAACCCTCCGGACCGGAAGTTATAATGTTTGATTTCATCATACCACGATTTAACCGCATCCTTGCCTGATATTTCCTTTCCAGAAGCCCAATAAATATTTTCGCCATACTTATTATTCGGTCGATGTTGCATTACGTTCTGATTGGCAATATTCTAAAATGAAGACGAGAAGACATTTTTAACTCAAATAATGTAAAAATTATTGAAAGGATTGTAAATCGAGTTTCTTACTCGAGCCCACTCTGCCGCAAAACGACACATATCACGATCTAACTGTAACGGTAGACATCCATGTAATGCTCGCAAGCGATTGTGTTCTGCTAGACATTCTTTTTCAAAGTCTAGTCCTGTGGGTTCAGGCCTTCCAATAACAATTCCTCTGGGCTGCTCTAGCTGGATGCAAAAATGAGTTACAATACATTAAATCCATGTGAGCTTACCTGAATCGTCGGTGCTTCACTCTGGGTTTGAGATTGTGTCGTTAATTTTCCAGAAGTTTGGCAGCACTTTGACCATGGACAACTATATATGAAATTTGAATCTTTATTGAAACTATACTGTTAGTGCAAATAATCTTAATTTAATTTTTATTTATATTAATCAAAGTTACAGCGATAGAAAGGTGTTAAAAATTCCCAGACCTTAGATAATTTAAAGAATGGTAGGGTTTGCAGCGGTTGGACGTGACCTATAGCGCGGACGAAATGAATTTAGTCCTAAGGTGTTTACATCGACCTGACCTAAAATTTGGTCAGGTCGGATTTACTGCTGAAACACAATGTGTAGCCGTAGCCGTGGCCTGCAGCAAAGCCAGGAGCTGTCAAAAAGTTATGAGCACAGGATTGCATTGAACCAGTTACAATGCGTAGCCGATGGCGCCGTGGCCGTAGCCGAAGTTGACCAACTTTCTACTTTTTGCCTGGCTACATGTTTGACAGCTTGCACGTGCAATGCTCGTGAAACTCTACTACGTGCCTCTATAGCCATTAGACACTTTTACGGATTGTGTTTTTTCATTGTGGTTGTGTATTTGTTCTCTGGGATGTTTTCTCTATGTTTGTTTATTTCCAGTGTGTTGTCTTATCGTGTATTTTTTGTAATTTCTTGTTAGTTATTCTAGAATTTTTAATACCTGCTCGATATCTGGTGGCAGCAGGGGCAAAAACTTCAAGAATAATCATCAAAAACATATATGAACCAGATGAGAGGACAACACAATTATGATAAACAAGCAAACAAACAAAAAACACTCACACAAACTCAAAAAAACACAATCGGTAAAATTGTCTAACGGCTATGCTGCCCTCCTTATTATAAACATTCTGTCTGCATTCTAGCTACTTCGAAGATATTCAATGATTAGTGTTTTTCTGTAGCATGTAGATGTATCACTATTGATTCTAACATTTTTCCACCTAAGACGTTTTAATATTTTGTATAATGATGTCATAAAGTATGTAGTTTTCAAACCCGGTGTTAACTCAAAATTGGAAAAAATGTCAGATACAAGGTTGATGATAAGCACGGCAGTGTGGGGAAATTATCCTAAAACAATGGCTTCAGTTGATCTAAAAATAAACAGCAAGTAAACTCCGATAACATAAAATCAATAAAAAAAACTTGCTTTTATTAAAAATACCTTGCTAAATCCAATTCAGCGAAAATTTCAAACTAATAAAGAATACGTAAGGAACTTTCACACAGAAAAAAACAATTTTGACAGCTGCCGCTGGCTACATCATTGTGTTCGGTCAATGCTGCAATGCCTGGCTACATCACTGACGGCAGCGTTGTTGACAGCATCCGCAGCAGGCCACGGCTGCACATTGTGTTTCAGCAGTTAGTCCTCGTTTGATCGTGACAGGTGTCATTTAGTTCAGTTTTAGTTCATACACTGTAATCATCTTTTCATGTGTCTCTCATACGTGATTATTTGAATGATTTTGAGTCAAACGAGAGGGTTGTGAGCTTAAATTCGACGTATATATATTACTAATAGTTGCGCAAAAATTAAGGTTTAGGTCGTGTGTGTTAACAGCGATATAGCCCACAACCTATTTTAGATCAAGTCAGTTGAAATCGTGTACTGACCTATCGTTTGGGTCGGGCACTGAGTGTTTACAGCAGGTAGACTAAATAGTTTAGGTGGAATTTGATGTATAGTCTGCGGATTAAACGTCTGCTGTAAAGGCTATCATTGTTTACTTATTTTCATTGCAAATGTTTATGTAAGCATTTATTGGTAAGGAAATAACAAAAACGCTTCGCGCTGGCAACCTTTTGCTAGCACCAAAGCCCAAGATAAGTCTCATTTACCTCACATTAAAGTCAACCTACTCTGCGAATTTCGTACTGATCTGATGACCGCATTGAAAGTTATAATGATACAAAGAAAATTTAAACGTCTTCAAATTTTCTAAATCGTAATATTTGTTGCTTATTTTCCCTAAAAGATCACTATGATACAAAGAAATTTAGGGTAACCACCCGTAAAAATTTTCCAATTTTCTAGATTGTAATATTTCTTGTTTATTTTCACAACAAGATCACTATGATTTGAAAATTTAATGATAAAATCGCTTACTAAACATATGCAAAAAAAATACAAAAGCAACCATAGCAGACAACCCTATCATTTTTTTTCCAACTAGATTTTTGCTGAATATCGTCTACAATAAGTTCAATTTGACAAACATATGAATTAAGTTCAGATTCCATTACTGCGGTGGAAGCTATAGAGCAAAGAGATTTATTTTCAAAATTTAAGACAATTTTTTTCTACCAAACGTGGCTCAGAGTTGTATTCAGCCGCGGTGTGAATTTCGTCAAAATCTGGTGGCTGAATCAGAATTTATAGGGCTGAAAGCAGCTATTTTTTTTAGTGATAATATGTCCTGAAAGTTTCGCAACAATTTGGTAGCTCTGTCAAAAGTTATCGCAATTTATAAGTTTTCAAATTTTCCCGATCTCTTTTTAGGCACCTAGCGCATACATGGGGTTAAAAAATTCCAAAACATTATCCGATTCATGTTTAAAACACGTTCAAAACGCACTTCGCTAGCTTAATTTTTGCAAAAAATTTTTGTGGACGGAATAATAGGTATATTAGAAATATCACTAAAATGGCCGCCGGCGCCAATAAGTTAAAGCTAATTAACATTTGTTGAAACCTGGACCTATTCTGCATATACACCAATGTATCCTGAAAGTTGCAGCTCAATCGAATGGCGCATTCCCGAATTTTTTCGATGATATATATATATATATATATATATATATATATATATATATATATATATATATATATATATATATATATATATACCTATATATATATATATGAATATATATATATATATATATATATATATATATATATATATATATATATATATATATAGATATATATATATATATATATATATATATATATATATATATATATATATATATATATATATATATATATATATATGAATATATATATATATATATATATCTATATATATATATATATATATATATATATATATATATATATATATATATATATATATATATATATATATATATATATATATATATATATATATATATATATATATATATATATATATATATATATATATATATATATATATATATATATATATATATATATATATATATATATGGAAATATGAATATTTGGCCAAATCGATTTTAATGCTAATGTTCTTCGAACATTACTAAAAATTTGACTAATCTCTCTTACTATCCTTTTATTACATCTGCGGCATATGGAGGTTTAAACGTTACAGTTTGTTGCTCCGTTGACAGCCAAAAAAGCTTCATTTTTTTAGGTAGCTGGTTCACTCCCCAGAAGAGAGAGATAAGAAGGAAAGAAAACAGCAGTGAGAGCTGAAGTAATTTTCTTGATTCCGAGTGTTATTAGTGAAGGAAAACTATGGGACTGTGCATTAAGATAGTAGACCATATGCACACGATTTTGACAAGCAATACCCAAGAGCTCATAGAACTTATACGAGTATATAAAAGAAAAAGATATGAAAGAAAATGGATACGAAATGAATACTTATGAGTGAGTGAGTCTATTTAATGCACGCCCAATGGTGCTCTCTCACAAAAAATCCGCTCAATTCACCCGTCTCTACAGGTCTCACCACCGAAAAACCCTAATGCTGTCTCTTATTTACGAAAACTTCTATGATGTGCAGAACAGAGTAGGAACACTAGCGGTGGAAAAGCGAAAAGGTAATATCAAAAGTTCACGTGGTCTAAAGGGTAGTGTCAAATTCACATGTGACTTTTCTGATCGTAGAGCTAGATCGTGTAAAAGGAGCTTGCTTTGTATTTTGGTTTTGCATGCATTGGAATGTTTCTGAATGGGGGCCTTAAAACTATATATTTTAGTGTTTGGACAAGGTCAATTAGGCATCTAGGCGCAGCCAAACAGCCTTAAAGGAGATTTCATTCCTAAATTGCACTTAAATGGACAAACCGCTATTTTAGGTAATAATTAGAGCTTTGTCCGAATACAAGTTCAAAGTTGACCGAACAATGACACATGGTGTCCGGAGACTAGCACAATTTGACTCAAGTTCATTTACTTGAAATATCAGCATACTTATTTCTTTTATTGAACTCAAAATTGGTAC
Organism: Nemotelus nigrinus; assembly: GCA_947369275.1. NCBI lineage: Eukaryota > Metazoa > Arthropoda > Insecta > Diptera > Stratiomyidae > Nemotelus > Nemotelus nigrinus. The sequence goes on from OX376372.1 coordinate 180,436,045, forward strand.
AAAAGACTCACAACCAATCCCAATTCATGAATAATACCAAACTAAAGTTGGAAAATGCACGAACTGTCCGGATACTAGTACATTTACCCTATATGCATAAAAATATTACAGCAATTTGATTATTTCATTTGTAGCCAAATTTGTATGTGATTGTTCACAGGTATCTAAAATCAATAATCGCCTAAGAGAGTTTAAGCATTTGGAGATGATTCATGTATGATATAAATGTTCTTCCATTAATGTACATGCATATAAATGTTCTTCCATGTACATGCACATACATTAAATGAAAGCAAGATGCAAGAATTTCATATAATTGTTCAATGTTTTCCCAGACGAACGGTGCTTCCCTAACGACGGTTTCGCTTGCCTCACACATTCGTATTTCATTCTAATCCATTCTCAATTCTAATCCGTTCTCTTTTATATCTATGGAAGAAACTAAAAGGAAAATCAGAGGTAGCTATGCTCTCGGTTTGTTCTTTCTATAGATTTTTATGTTTGTAGTGAAATTGGTTCACTGAATTTCGTATATGTATACGCTTGTTTCATTTCCTCATTAATGTATTCTGTTTCTTAGTTAGTTTTACACTTTTACTTGGTCTAAATAAAAATTCCACTTTTGTGAACACTTTTGGCTTTAGTTCCAAATCATTGCGGATTTACAAAGCATTGATTCACAAACGCTCACTTAAAGTAAAAAGGCACGTTTCCGAAAAACACATTGAAAAACTACATTGAAGTTAAGATTACTGAGGAGTGTTTTCCAGATCGCAGGCTCACCCCAGAAGAGGTCGCAGACAAATTGAAAAAAAAACTGGATACAGCAAGGCGGCAAGGTGTGAAATTTCTGTCAAAGTATGACTGGAGTGTATGTACATTGAAATTGCATGATAAAAAAGATGATTGCTTTTACCAGCTTCCTGTGATTTGCAAATTTACACTGTTGAAAAGTGTCATATATATGAGGAAATATTATGAAGGTGGTTTTGTAACCACATAAGAGAGAATATGTGGCGCATATATATGTAAATAAAAAGTAGAAAAAGTTTTATTTCTTCGCATTCCGATTTGAAAACATTTGATTTTTCATATTGTTCATGTCAAATAATTTGTGCTTGACTGAATATTTTTATTTAGTTTGATGATTTTTCAGTAAAATTCATATTTCACTGTTTTCTATGAAATTCACACTGATTTTAAATTCAACAGTACTTGATATATTCAAAGTTTTTCACTTTTTTCTTAGATCAGTAATGCCTTAGGTACCTTATCCTGATTACTTTCATAGAGATCTCACAGATAAATTGTACATTCACCAAGTAAAACTTAAAGGCTTGTATATGTAGAGTAAGTGGTAAATGGGTTTGACAGAAGATAAGTATATCTAAATAAAAATTCACCAATTTTAATTTGTCGTTATTACTGATTTAACAATATGGCACGCTCTTGAAATCTGATAATGGCAGTGATAATAACATTTACTTTCTCTTTAGTCCCATTGTTCCCGCACAAAATATAGAATCAGTTGAAATTTAAGAAATACAGTTCTTACCCCATATCGCCAAGAAATTCAAAAATCGTAAAACTGTACCAGCTGACTCGATAGATATCTCCTTTGATATTACAAACTAATCACAATTTAGTCACTGACCGATACGCTCTTGCTTCCGATCTGAAGGAATATTATAAGCATAAGATAACTTTGAAAAGCCAAAATATTGAACACAATTTCCGAACATTACTATATAGACTCCTACATTACGATATCACGGTTAACATTTAACTGATTCTGATAAGAACTCTACGAGAAAATTGATACGAGCAACGAATGAATGTTTGCATTAAACTTACGATCGATAAAACATACGAGTATGTGTTTTGCAAATGGGCATAGCTATGTACGTGATATTTTATCAATGAATCACTACTTCCTTGGCATTGAGTTTACATTTTTCAATTCTCCTACGAAACTATGTAAACGGGGATGATAAATTTTTGCTTGCGATCGTCTTGTGTGAAAAATTTCATAAATCGAGCGAAAAGTCTCTTTGAATACATGTTTGGAACGTTTTTTTTTATCAGGCGGCTCGATAACAATTATTCTTTGCTAGTTAGTGGTTTGTCGATGACGAGTTTCCCCCGCAATAAGGGTCATAATACAATAAAGTAATTACAGAATGGCTGTTTATGATTGTAGCAATGTCAAGATGTGTATTGTATTCACTTTTAAATATTCAAGAGTATTAAGCTCATTGCAACCTCATTTGAAGAATAATGTGAACGTGCTGCTCTGCACAAAGCACAAAATGTATTGTTAATCAAGTGAGAGCCGTTTACAAACAATCTTTTCTTTGCTAATCTACTGCAGTCGTCAATTGACGACTGCCGTTTAAAAAATTAACGAGATCGGTCATTATTGTAATGTACCAATAGCCTTAATAAATAATATGAAATGCCAATAATATCTCCCATAAAATATCCACATTCCGTTTAAATTTAAAGCGTCGTTCATGTGTGATTCATATTTACACAAATATGACGTTTCACAAATATTAACTTTTATCGAATTCTGTTGTTAACTATTGATGTTAGTCACACTTTTTATAATTCCATTGTTTTACTAGCATGAATCGGTTCCAAAACGGGGAAAAACCCTAAATTCTTTTCATGATATCATTGTTTTCATAAATTTTAGTTTTTTTCCCTAATAACTATACGAGTATTTTTAGATTAAATCAGTCGGTTTTATCTATGAAACGCTACTTATAAATTCTTTTGAGCTCTTTAACTTGTTTTCATGAAATAAAGCACACAGCAGTATAACATACATACATATGTACATATATCTTTGATATACTGATAATTAAATGAAAGTGTTTGTAGCCTTATTTCCTGGATGAAATATTAGCTAAAATCCATAACTTCTTCTACCTGATAATATGTATGCTGAAGCCGATTCAAAGTGGAAAAATAGAAGAAGGATAGCCTAAGGAGCTAAGAAAAATAATATTTAGATATTCTACACGCTTCGACACAAAGCAGGCAATTAAGTCGGAGTGAATCTAATTCAAACAAAGAAGACGAAATCGTTGACTAGGAAAACTGAGTGATTGCAGAAAAAAGACCGCAAAGTACAATAATTGCTAAAAAAAGTTGATCAAGCAACGATTAAGGGTCAAGGACAAAGGCGGATGAAAACGTAACTGAAAAGGAAAAAGTGGGAGTAGTGATGATAAAACCTGCTCCAAAATTTTTTTTGTATTGACTTTGTAATGAAGATAGAGAAAGCAACATACAAGGAAATTGGTATGCTTAGCGTTGCCATTCAAATGGCAGCTGCTGTCGTTTTGAAGGGTACGGCAGCTCTTCTAAAACGCTTAAACAGAGATCATTACAGATACAAAAGAAAATGGATAGGAAATGGCTATCCGTGTGAGGAATATCAGGTCGGGGTAAAAGCGTGCAACGGGCAATTTGAAATTGTTCCGCGTTTGCTGTACAAACATAAATCTACGTGAGTGCACGATAATCTGTGTCAGTTTCCCGAATAAATTAGCAGTCGAACATTCCATTATAGTGCGAGAATGAAGTGCCGCGTTCGAGGCTGCAATAGTAGCCACAGAAGTGCTTCGTGGGGTGAATAAGTGAAAGTAACCTTTGGCATCAATGTCGTCTTCTTATTGAGTGACTATCATTTAGGAAAAATATTTTAATCTTCACTCGCCGCATACGGAAAAAGAAATGTCAAACGACGTTCAAAATGGCAATCTCTCATGGTTTTTACATTGGCGTTACCGTATAAACTGTGTAGGGCACACACCCGTACCTCATTCTCACACTAATAAGCAGAAAATCGAAAATTGGACTATTTCACTCGTTCGATTTTCTAATCCATTCTCTTTTATATTTGTGGAGATCATTGATCTTGATAGCCACAAATGGGAATAAGAATTTGTCACAGATATTTGCGGCAGTTCAATGGAGAACATTAGCAAATTAAGAACTGGTTGGGTGTAATCAAAATGAAAAAGCGGTGCCAATCAATGTGTTGTTCTAAATTCAGAAAAAGAAACAATTCCTTAGAAGAAAAACAAAAACTTTTCATCACAAACTTAAAAATAAATTCATAAAAACATAAAAAACTGAATGGACAAAAGTGCTGGCTGATATCTTAAAATATCTTCAATTTTTGTTTATTTGCTCTTATTGTCATTATGTTCATGTGCAGCTGCCACTCTATTATAGTTTTATCGCTAGTTTCGAACCGTAAAGACTACAAAATGTCATCGCGCAAGCAAAATTTCTAGTGATGTGTGAAATTTGGTCTTCCAGTAAAAAAAGACAATACATTGTCCTCGGAAATTGTGAAATTTTGAAACAGAACCGAAGTTCAGTGTATTCCATTATCAAAAATATTGAAAACACTGGTTACATTGAAAATAAGCCGCTAACTGGCTGACCGAAAAAGCTTTCACCCAGAGACATTAGCCACTTTTTAAAAGAGATGAACAAAAATCCGAAAATAAGTGCTCCAGATTTGGCGAAACAAGTGGCTACGGCAAGGAAGAAGAATATCCATGCAAGAACAATCACGAGAGCATCAAACTATTATGGGTTTCAAAGCAGAGCTTCACGTAAAAAACAATTCATATCCGCCAAAAACCGACTTCCACGCCTAGAGTTTGCCAAAGCCCATATTAACCTTCGGATGGCAACAGGGATTATACGTCACCCCACGACTTTAGAAGAGCATTATTTTGTTGCTATCACTCGGTCCATTCTCTAATTAGAATAACTACAATTAGTCAGATAAGTCAATTTGTTGCGGTAGGATGTTGTTTACATTATA
>OX376372.1:180445896-180484564 GCA_947369275.1 Nemotelus nigrinus
CTTGTCAACTTTGGCGTTTCATCATCATTCCCGGTGTAGGGTTCGGTTTTGACTTCCTTCACTTCAGGCGGATCCATGAATTTGACGTCACGGCTGATGCAAACAGTATTTGTTTCCTTGTTGAAACATCGCCAGCCCTTTTGATTCGCTGCGATTCCAACGAACAACATCGATTCTGACTTCGCGTCCCACTTGCGACGTTTTTCCTTGGGTATATGCACCATCACTTCGGTGCCAAATATGCGGACATTAGTAATGTTGACTTTTCGTCCAGTCCAAACCTCTTCTGGCACTCGTTTGCCCAATGTCCGATTGATTGTTCGATTCGTCACATATGCAGCCCAATTTATCACTTCTGCCCACATCTGAATTTTCAAATCGGCATCGTACAACATGCATTTGGCCCGTTCAACCAATGTTCGATTCATTCGTTCGGCAACGCCGTTCTGCTGTGGCGTGTACGTGCAGCTGGTTTGATGAATGATGCCGCTCTCTCGGCAAATACGATCAAATTGACCGAAATACTCCTTGCCGTTGTCCGAACGTATCACCTTTAGCTTTAATTCGGTCTGTGTCTCGACCATCGCCTTCCATTCTGCAAACAGCTGTTGAATATCATTCTTCCTCTTGGCAAAGTAAACAAAAACTTTACGCGAGAAATCATCGACGAATGTCACGAAGTACAATGCGCCACCTACTGACACATTCTCCATCGGACCGCAAACATCTGTGTGCACTAACTCCAACACACGTTTCGATTTTATAACTGTGTCTAAGCGGCGAAAGGGTTCACGACTCTGCTTTCCTTTCAAGCACGAAACACACTTTGACAAATCAGTTTGTTCTCCATTGATTTTGATTCCATCTACGATGTTCTCTAGCTTGACCAAGTCGCCGTAAGCCAAGTGTCCGAGTCGACGATGCCATGTCATCAGATTCAGGCCGCTGTGTGTGGTTGCCTTCAACGCGACAGCATCGCTTTGCAGCTTGTATGTACCATTTCTTGGTTTCAAAGAGACAACTACACTGTCGTCACTTCGATCGCGTACGATACAACCGTTTTCATTAAACTCAATTCTTTTACCGGATTTCACCATTCGATGCACTGACAGCAAATTCGTCGATAAGCCAGATACAAGTAAAACATTCTTCACGCTTATTGTTTGGTCTTTAACACTCAGATCAACCGATCCAGTACCAAGCACTTTCAAATGCGTGTTATCAGCCGTCGAAATCTCTGTATACGCTGCCTTCTGCACAAAATTATTCAACAAATTTCGGTTCCCAGTCATGTGTTGACTCGCACCGCTGTCGACGTACCACACACCATCCGAATGATCAACGTTATCGGCCGCCATTGCATGAAGTGCCATCGGCCCCGATTTTTCGATCGAACCAAAAAACTTCGCATTCGCTCTACTATTTGATGTCTCTGCCAGAAACGCCTTTGGCTTCTTGTTTGATTCCGCGCACTTTGCATCTACGCCTTTCGGTCTCTCTGGACAATCCCGACGCATGTGACCGGTGTTGTGACACTGAAAACATCTGAATTGAAATACACCTTTTTTCACCCCATTCTTCGGTCCATTTTTACCGGATGAATTCCCCAATTTGGGTCTTCTGTGGCTCATCGATGCTTTAAATACATTTCCTGTTCCACCTTCACTGTTGATTGCCCGCTTGGCGCGTTCCGTGTCAATCAGTCTTCGCTTCAAGGTGTTTGATGTGAGGCTCGTCATCGTCATTTTTTCATTGATGAGCATGCCACCATCCAGTCCTGTGATAAATGATTCGTATTCGGATGTGAGTCCGAACAGAATAATGCCGCAAATCACCTCATCCTGCATCTTGAGGCCTAAGTCCGCCAAAACTCGCGATGCAGTCGTGATTTTCTTCAAGTAGTCATCCATCGATGATGACGTCTCCAATCGTGTCGTTACTAATTCACCAATTGTGCGAGCCAGTCTGATCCAGCTCACATCATCGTACAATTCTCGACACTTGTCCCAAACTTCACGTGCCGTTTTCAATTCTCCAATATCGTCGTAGAGTGTGCGATCGATGTTGATAAGAATTTTGGCTCGCGCCTTCTTGAGCTTAAGCGCATCTGTTGTCCCAGCGGGATTCGTGATGGCTCCATCCAAATCGTGCCATTCCAACAAGACTCTCATTTCCAGAGCCCATGTCGAGTAATTCGACGCGCCAATCAATTTCTGGATTCTGTCCTCGCCCTTTTCGGCCATTCTGCATTCACACTGGCAAAATTCTAATCTATTAGTTCGTTCTGCTGCACGTGTATCGATGCACCTCTGGTCGATGGCCACCGGCGAAATTCACACAGAAAAAGAAAGAAAATAAATCTTTCTTCGCAAACCCAAAACTATTTTCTCCAATTCAGTACGAGTCTGGGCCCATAACCTGTTGCGCCAAAGTCGATGAATTTGAATTAGAAAGAAAATAAAAACAATTGGTTTTTTCAGTGAAAATACGTCTGGACTAAGACGTTTCCGAAGACAGACTGACTAGATGTATTTATTTACTTGACATATACAATAGTGGATAATATTGCCAGATGGGTAAACATAATGTGGGTCTATTTGACACCAACAGAGATAATCTCAGGAACGCGCCATCCGATTGAGCTGAAACTTTCAGGATACATTGGTGTATATGCAGAATAGGTCCAAATCTCACTAAATGTCAGTTGTTGTTAACCTTTTGGCGCGGGCGGCCATTTAAGTGATATTTTTAATATACCTATTATTTCGTACACAAATAATTTTCGCAAAAATAAAGTTGACGAAATAAATTTCGAACGTGTTTTACATGTGAATTGGATAATGTTTTGGAATTTTTTAACCCCATGTGTGCGCTGGGTGCCTAAAAAGAGAACGGGAAAATTTGAAAATTTTTAAATTGCGATAACTTTTGACAGAGCTATTCCATCATTACGAAATTTTCAAAACGTATTTGCATTATTAAGTTGTAGATTTGTGTAGCTTTTAATTAGCGTGCTAACAACCCTGTAGCTAGGGCAGGCACTGAAAGTGAAAACGTCCAAATCATCGTTTCTCTTGAAAAAATGCCGCTTCTTCAAAAAAAAGCCACTCATATCTGAATCTTGTGCTTTGTTAACATAGAAAAAAAATAAAATTTGATATGGTATAACGGGCACGCCTGGTAACCCTTGCCCAATTTACCTATATTTTTAGCATCAAAAACTTCTGTTCACGGAAACTCACGATCCAATGAACAGAATTAATTGAAATTTGCAAAATGTATTGGCCTTAAATAGGACCAGGTTTGATAGAAGTGATTTTGAAATCCTAGCGATTCTGTGCCAGTGGTGCCATCTTGAAAAATCACTAAAAAAGATAACTGTTTTTAGCCCTATAAATTCTGATTGAATCGTTCGATTTTGACGAAACTTACACGATTGCTGGACCTTACTTTAAACCACGTTTGGTAGAAATTTCGTCGAAAAATTCGGTTGGAGCTGCCAGCTATGATAATTTTGGTGTCTTAAATTTGAAAAAAAAAAAATTGGAAGTGAAAACATTCAAACCATCGAATATTCAAAAAAATGTCCGTTTCTTACAATAAAATCAATCTGTATACAAATCCTATGTTTTATCTACACGTTCAAAGTAAAAGTTTGAAAATTGAATGTCGGACAAGAACGGTAACCCTCTCCCAGTTAACCTATATTTTTAGCATCAAAAACTTCTGTTCGCGGGAACTCACGAACCAATAATCACATACAGCTGAAATTTACAGAATGCATTGGACTTAAGCAGGAACAGATCTGATAAAAGCGATTTTGAATTGTGGGCAACTCTGTGCCAGTGGTGCCATCTTGAAAAATTAAAAAGAAAAAAAACTTGTTTTTGCCCTATGAAATGTGAATTAGTCATCAGATTTTCATGAAATTGACACAGTAGCTGAACCTTACTCTAAACTCTGTTTGGTGGAAATTTGGTTGAAAAATTAGATTGGTGCTGCCAGCTATGGTAATTTTTGTGTCTTTGGTTTTGAAAATTCGCTCAGGAAAATAAAACGTTTTGCCCTATAACTTCCAGTGCAGTGATGAAATCAATACGAATTTCAAACAATTAATGAAACCTATCATAAACATTATTCAGGCCAAATTTGGTTGAAAAGCCATGATAGGGCTGCCAGCTATTGTTGGTTTTGTGTTTAATTGCAATATCTTTATTAAGCGGTTTTATCGTAGAATTTTCAATTGGTAATGATATTGTAGTGATAATAAATAGCAAATTTTAAGCTTTAGATTATTTGAAAAACTTGCTGCAGGTAACCCTAAATTTTTTTATGCTCCTGTAACTTCGGTTGTGCTATTTTTGTATCAATAAATGCTTACAGTTACTATTCATACCGGAAACATTTACAATGAAAATAAATAACCAATGTTTCAATTCCCAAAGTTCTCCAAATTTTTCGGATCGCAGCCCCAAACACCAACTTCAGTTACAGTGCTGCAGGCACTGAGCATTTTCTTCATTGATGTTATATGAGATGCTGCTTTCAAAATTATGTGAAATAAGCAACTGATAACGAATATAATTAACCCGTGTTTTGCTCTCATAAACGTTGAAATTCATGCCAGTGGTAATATCTGAAACCTTCTACCATATGAATTATAATGCATTCTTGAGACCAAAGTAAAACGTGGCATTTGAAACAGTTTGGCCGTAATAAGCAGCACATGTGGTGGAATATGCACTCAAAACCTGCACGATTCTTCTACTGTTCTTCGAACATTAGTGTTTCTAGCGGTTCAGGTGCGCTAGAGTTTTTTTTTATTTCAAAACGAACTGCGTGGATCGTTTATTAGCGCGATAAAGGAAAGTGTGTATGCATTTGCATGCATGTACGTCAATTCAAGACATAACTACATAATATGTAATCTCAAAATATTTGTCGATACTACAGTACCCTCACCAGCTATCCGCTGATTTTGTTTATTACAGTACATATTTCGCTGATAAATTCAAAACATTAAAATTATGTCGTCAGTTCACCTGCTTTATGTTGAGGTAGGTTACATTTTGTTTCACAATTTATTATCATAGTGTTCGCTACTCGTATTGCGAATTCATGTTGTTTAGTTATCATTTCGCATACAACAATAAGCATCGTTGATTTGCAAATATTTCTGTAGATTGTATTTTGCTGCCTAATCTGACGTGCTAGTAATTGCACACAATTTGAACTTCCACCAGTGTAACTTATGTAGCAAGCATGCCGAATCCGCTATCGCTTGTTTCTCTGTCAATAACAGAAAAACTTCAACCTTGACATTGTATAATCGCTTTGAACTTAATTATCTAAGATCAACGAACTTTTCTGTACGCAGTAAAGCCTGTAGTTATTTAACTATCGTATTTTGCATTCGTCATTATTTTTCAATTATTTGTTGGTTGCCCTAAGCTGGCAAATCATAATTTTGGAGACCATTATTATTGAGCTATTTATTAAATATTGTTTTGTGTGCTGCAAACCAATTTAAAGAAAATAAACAAGAAGCAACAAATATACAGGCATCTTTAAATCCAATGAACGCATCTATTTATGAATGCTTAGCACTCTGGCTGTAATTCATATGAAATTTTTTTTAACTTTTTGGATAAAATACAACACGTATTTGTCTCGAACAAATGGTTATTAGATTAGATATGAATTATTAGATGTGATTATTAGATATGAAATTCCAAGGAAGCAACACAACAGGTAATTGTTCTTCGCATTAAAATTGTTTACGAAAACTTCAAAATGATCACTAGTAATGTCACATGCTTATTATTTACAGTTTTTATTTATGGTTTATTTAGTTCCAGATTTACTAAGAAATTCGATTAAGTATTTTTTTATCCATTTCTTGGCTACAGCCTTTGGTTTTTGGTTACATGGGAACTAATACCGAAAATTTGGTTTCTCAATGAAAAAAAATCAATGCAATATTATCAACACATTTAATATAATTGAAGGGCAAATAGAAGTGCCTTAAGTACAAGCTGAGAAATGACCGAAATCAATATATTAACATCTTAATATTGTTATAGTAACAGCATTGTCCCTAATACATAATTTTAACAGCTCAATATTTTATGTTACAATATTATGTTTGCAGTTTAAAATTACATATTAAGCTGTTAACTTTTTATGTTAAGAACATCTATAAATATAAATGTTTTAACATCTTCACATAAATATATTACTATGCCAAAATAAATGTATTAACCAAGGGTGTTGAAATTGTTGGTCATACAACAAAGTACTTTGCTACTATTGTCAGTTAGGATGTTAATATCAAATACAGTAATAGCAAACTGGAATAACCTAATCTTGTCCGATCATCGAAGTTAAGCAGTCTTGGGCACGGTTAGTACTTAGATGGGGGACCTCTTGGGACTATGAACAAATCATATCGACATGCTAATACAGCAAATAAAGCATATGGCGTGTTAATATTAATTATTGGTATACCAATATACTATTGTAAGACGTTAATATAACTTATTGCCATGTTACTATAATATATTGGCATGTTAATATTAATTATTGGTATACCAATAGTATTGTAAGATGCTATTATAACTTATTGCCATTTTACTATTTAATATTGGCCTACTAATATAATATTGTAACATACAAATTCACCACACGCATGTCAATATATAAAATTTTAAGAATGCTATGTGCTGGCAATATAATGTTATTGCTAGGTCAATATAATAATGTTAAGAAATGATTTTAATATAAATATATTAGCTGCAAAATATATTAAGGGCAGAGTAATGATTTTTTAGCGTGTAGCAGTAAAATTAAATCATCATATGCATTGATGCCACTTAAACTAAAACTTATTATAATCTAATTATTGTCGAGCATAATTTGAGAGTAATGCAGCATAGAGAGTAAAAATGAAAAACTCTAGCGCACCTGAACTTCTAGAAAACTGATTTTCGAGGAAACTGTATTTGAGCACAGATAGGTTATGTATAACTTTGATCCCATGACTGCGTCAAAACTCAAAGGGTAGAATTGTTTCCATGCTAATCATTCGTATGAATTCCTTAATTTAGGAAAGTATAGTACTTGTTATATATTTTCATTATAAGCTGTTTCTCATAAAACACATTGATAACAACTTACAACATAATTGCCAACTTTTCCAACGCAGCTGCCATAAGTCCACTGGTACAGGTTCATGCTAAAATCAAGATGTTCGGTGTATTTCGTTTTGATCCGAGGATTTTACGAAAATTTCACCAGTAAAATTAAAAACTTTCAGAAATATTGGTTCCTTATTTTTATTATGAATGCCTTTGCATATGAGTGTATAATGGAAGCATCTGTTAGTGGAATATTTACAAGAATTTCTGGTGCTGTCTGCGTTAACCAAATATATACCAAAATTGCTTTACGTTGAGCCTTACCCACCCTGTGAATTTCGTTTCGATTAGATGAGTGCACCGGAAGTTATAGGGGTGAGCAAAATTTTAATGTTACCACCCGCAAAACTTTTCAAATTTTCGAAACCGAAATATTTGCTGCTAATTGTTATTGGAGGATCATTGCCATTTGAAAATTCAATGACAACATCGCATAGTAAAGTACTCCCAAAAATTACAAAAAATACCATAGCTGGCAGCTCTCTCATGATTTGTCAACGAAACTTGGCTTACAATAAGGTCCATTTACTGATTTCATGACTGCATCGGAAGCTATAGGGAAGAAAGCTTTATTTTGCTGAGCAAATTTACAATATTAAGGTGACAAAAACTTTCATAGCTGGCAGTTCTTTTCCAGTTTTTCAACCAAATTTTTATCAAATGAAGGCCCAGCTACTTGTATACTTCGTTAAAATCTGTTGGCTGAATCGTAAGCTATGGGCCAGACAAATTTTTTTTTTCTCTTTTATCAAGATGCCACAGAGTAACGAGCATTTCATAATCACTTCTATCAGACTTGGTTTAAGTTAATACTAATATGTCCTATAAATTTCATATTGATCGGATTATCCGGTCGTCGATTGTATATAAACAACGTAGGAAACTTTCCGTGGAAACCAAAACGCTACTCGAGTGAAGGAGATGCATGAAGAAGGAAAGTAACATGTAGCGCATAGAATATGCTGAACTGTTTAAAACAATTCGGAAGAAAATGGTAGAAGAAATCAGGAGCTATAATGAGAAACTGGTCGAAACTGCCATAAAAAATAGAAACAGTCTCAGAAATACCAAACGAATACTAATAATTGGCAGAAAACAAGTGATCGCACTGAAAGAGAACGACACCAGAGTCACAAACAGAGACAAAATCATTGAGCTGATAGCCAACTTCTACAGATACATGTACAGAAACAGCGACCTGTACAGAAGTGCAACACTTCCGGTAATAAGAGAAAGAAGTAGAGGCCCTCTCAGTTCCAGTGAAAGAAGTGAAAATGCACTAAGGGCAATTTAAAACGGCAAGGCAGCTGGGAATGATGCAATAACAGCAGAGCTACTTAAATGTGCTGGAATAAAAGTATGGCAAGTGCTGGTCAACATATTCACCAACTGCATAGTAACCAGGCACACATCCAAGCAATGGAAAAGTGCAAATATAGTTTTACTTCACAAGAAGGGATGTAAGAACGATATCAGAAACTACAGGCCCATAAGCATGCTACCTGTAATTTATATGATATTCACAGAAGTCATAAATAACAGAATTCAGAAATCACTGGAGGCAGAGCAGGCAAAAGAGTAAGCTGGGTTCAGAGCAGGGTTCAGCACAATCGCCCATAACATCACATTAAGGGAGACCATAAGCCAAAAAAACGAGTACCAACGGCCACTAACACTAGCCTTTGTTGACTTCGAGAAGGTTTTCGACTCAATATATCCAGAAGAGATAATAAAAGCTCTGGTCAAACCTCTACGTAGAAAAACTGGCCAATATATATAGAGAAGCCAAGGCAAAAGGAAAAATATATGAGAACACTCCGCAGGTCCCCACCACCAGAGGAGTTCGACAAGGGAACGCAATATCACCGAAGCTTTTCCTAGCAACACTGGATGGAGTCTTCCGAAATCTAGACGCAACGGAAGGGAATAAAAATCGACGGCGAGCACCTAAACCACCTCAGGTTTGCAGACGATGTAGTACTAATCGGTAAGAGCTTCAATGAACTCCAAAGCTTAGTTGATGAGCTGAATACGGCCAGCAACGAAATAGGGCTGAGAATGAACCTCAACACGACGAAAGTCATGAACAACGCGTAGATAAACAGAAAGGACATAACAGTAAGCGGCATGGCTCTGGAAGAAGTATATCAATACATATACTTAGGTCAACTGATACATAAGTCAGGATCACTCCTTCCGGAAATAAACTGGATAATCAATCTGGTTTGGACGATATTCGGCAGAAACACAATCATCTTCAGGTCAAAAATACCAGTATACCTGAAAACTAGAAACCTGGACCAATGCGTGACCCACGACCTAGGGCTGCGAAACATGGACGCTGAAAACGGACATCACAAGGAAGCTCTAGGTCGCTCAAAGAGCGATAGAGAGGTGCATATTGGACATAACCTGGAGAGACAAAAAGACCAAAGAAAGGGTAAGGTGAAAGACAAAAGCTACAGATGTCTTACAAAGAATTAAGTCCCTAAAATGGCAGTGGGTGGGACACCTGGCGAGGAGAACAGAAAACAGGTGGTCCACAAAAATAACGCAGTGGCATCCGAGGGGCGTCAAGAGACCAAAGAAACGCCCAATGCAAAGATGGGACTATGATATCAGAAAACAAGCAGTCATAGCCTGGTCCCGCGTAGCCAGGAACAGAAAACAATGGGCGCTAATGGGAAGTGCTTACAACAGGGGAGGCTGCACCATATACAGAATGGTTGAATAAAGCTGGCAATGATGATGATGATGATGATATATATATATATATATATATATATATATATATATATATATATATACATATATAAATATATATATATATATATATATATATATATATATATATATATATATATATATATATATATATATATATATATATATATACATATATATATATATATATATATATATATATATATAAATATATATATATATATATATATATATATATATATATATATATATATATATATATATATATATATATATATATATATATATATATATATATATATATATATATATATATATATATATATGAGATTTCGACGAAAGGAGTAAAATATCAGCCAAAATTAAAAATTTTAAATAAAACTATGAGTAAGATGTGAAAAGAATAATCAGATTATTTTACATGTAATGAAAAACTGCTTAACCCATACTGTTTAAGCTTCCTCTTTAAAGAAACATAGGCTGTGGTTTCATCAGTGGCGGCAGGACAGGGGCAGCAGGGTAGGCCCGGCCGTACCAAAAGAATTGATAAATCTCACCAAAAATAAGAAAACTAAATAATTAATGTTAAGCATTTTACTACTACAATTTGATATCCCAGTTTTATGTGTTTTGTAACGAATTTTACACCCCCCATAAAGATGAGACACTGCATAAATTTTGGCAGCCAGCCGCAATTTGCTGGTTAATAACATCGTGCAACGTAAACGCTCTGTTATGTTGCTCTTTAGTCGAGCTTAGGATGCTTTTCTGTTTTTGAAGAGATTTATTTTTTGTCAAATAGCATTGCATGAATAGAAAAAAGTCAAGTACGAGCTTTCTTACTGTGGTGTATGGAAAGGTAGTGAGACCATGTTGATATATGTTGGTAAAATAAAATAAAAAGAAGTTTAATCGACTTTATGTTTTATGTACGAACGTTTAGTGATTATATAGCATTAAATTATTAGAAAACTGTTTTTCAAAAGTGCTTTTATTAAAAAGTGAGCGGCTGAGATGTTGAGAGAAAACTGAAATAATACAAGTAAAAGAGGTGGTTTTTATAGGAAAAAATTTTATGACACTTTATCCAAAGAAAAGCTGGACATATTCGTACGTAGCATTTCATGATTAATGTTGGTGGCTAATTTGCGAAATGCGAACAGTTTTTTTAAATTTTGAAAACTAGTAATCCATTTGATTCGACGTGGTAAGATAATAAAATTATCAGTTTATAAAAGTTTTTTAATTTTTATATACATTTGGCTTGAAGCTCAATGACGTTTCAATACTTTTTCATTGAAAGAAAAACAAAAAAAAAAATAGTTGAAGCAAAATGATAGTAAGTTATTTAAATAAAAATATGAGTAAGATATGAAAAGAATAATCAGAAAATTTCACATGTAATGAAAAACTGCTTAAAACATACTGTGTAAGCTTCCTCTTTAAAGAAACATAGGCATAGTGGCGGTTCGACCGGGGTGGCAGGGTAGGCCTTTCATATCATGGTTAAACCCATAATATGAAAGAATGAATATCAAAAGTGTTGTATACGCTTTTTGGAATTAGTTTTTGCACTTGTTTGCTAATTTTAGAAACGTATTTTTTTAAAGACTCATTAATTTATAATACATTTGTCTTTCTCTTCCCCCAATTAAATCCTTTCTTTGTCAGGATGACAATGCTCAAGCACATTTCGTTGTTTTTATTGGAAATTTTTTTTGTATGAATATCAAATTTTATTTGTTTTACCAAAAATTAGCCTTATGAAATTTAACTTTCGTTTTGGCCGACCCAAAATTTGATGCTACGCGTCGCGTCACTGGGTTTCATATATTACACAATTGCAATCATTTAGCAGCAATTGGATCATTTAATTATGTATTACGCGTCTCTCTAACCACTCTAAATGATATACATAGATGACTCACTATTTGGTGTATGGATTTCCACATTGTCTTTGTCTTTTCTTAAATGATAACATTTACAAATACAATTTTTTTAGTACTAGAATATAGCTAAACAGTTGGCGTTCTTACATATGCACATATAAATGCTGGACTGCTTTGAGCGCTATACTAAGCGTTCGCTTCAATATATTGATATGAGAAAAACGCATCGGACTCCCATACAATATACCATATGTGATAGAGGTTTACAAAAGCAAAGAAAGTCATGTGAAGGCTAAATTAAAATGATTATTGCTTTCAAGAAACCACTAATGGGTAAAATGTTAAATCTATTTTTCAAAATGCGGTCTAACTGAGAAAGCTTTTCAACAATCAATAAATGCATACATTTAGTCTTTTTGACTCTTTTACAATACATTGGTTGTTAGAGGAAATAGTTAACGATACCTCATTTCCTTTTATTTTGGCCAAAAAGCAAGTAATGTATTTTGTTTACATGAATTTTATGGGCTTGGCAAGAAGCCAAAACAAATAGGTATGCGAGTCATCGTTAACTTTTCATTTTAGTCCTTTGGTGTCTCTACTGCCATCAAGACGGAGATGGATTAACAGAATAAATTCAATCTGTCAAATTTTTTGTTTAGAGCATAAAACTTAAATTAAAACTTGTTTCCATTATAGATTCTTCTTTAAATTTAAAATGAAGTCTTCTCATTATTTTGCTGGTAAAACATTTTGTTTGAATTGACCTTGGTAATTTCCTGGTGGATTGTATTCGCAAACAACAACAATTACATCGCCACTTATAGCCACCCCTACTCCAAGTTCTTCGGAGTTCTTCCAGACAACTTGCGTAAAATGACCAGTTTTCAAGGAGAAAGTTGATTTTCGAAAATTATATTGTTTGATTTCATTGTACCATTTATCAACAGCATCTGCACCATCAATACTTTTTCCACTAGCTTTGTAAAGATTTTGACCATACGGATTTTCTCGTCGATGTTCGAATTTACCAGATTTCATTAGATGCTATTGAATAAATTTTCTAAATGATATTTTACATTATTACAATACGCTCGCATTTGTCTTACGTCTGCCCATTCGGTTGCGGATTTATTTACAACGTCGCTTAGCTTAAGCGGAGGCACCCCATGTTTTGCTCGATATTTATTGTGTGCGGCGAGACATTCGTTGCGAAATGTTTTTACGTCAAATGCAGCCATTGCAAAGAGTTTTTAAAATTATATAAATTGTGCAATGTATCCAAAGGATTTGGAAGAAGGGTTTCAAAATATTATAAAACATAAAAACTGAGAATTTATTATGAACTAATTACAAACAGTTGTTTTGTCAAACAGACAAAACACCCTTACTATGATGGCATTAAATTATTTTGCAAGGATTGTGATTTACTCAAACATATTGGCTAGTTTTTATTTGCTTGTATTTAATGGCGAACACATTTGAAAAAAGGCTCAAGGTGTGAAAATCTATTTAATGACCCATTTGCATTCACGTATCTTTTTTATCCCTGAATGGAATTTCAAAGCATTAACGATGTATTGGCACCAATGATTGGCACATGGGCTGCTTCAAAAAAACAGCATCGTTATGTCAGTTATCATTTTGTCACATTCAAAAAGTAACACTTTTCGGCATGTATTTCGGTTTATTGCTCCAAATTTCTAAATTTTAAATTTTAAATATACTAACTACTATGGGGGGTCGAAAGTCAAAACAGGATCCTAGGTAACGAACATAATATTAATCCACAAGTAAACTGATGTTAATAATTTCAGCTACATTTATACCAATTCTTGTGTATCTTCCGCAACTGGCCGAGCTTGCATGAAAACCTATACAGTGTACCAGTCGGATGGAAATGATTTACAAGTTACAAAATATGTTGCAGTAAGCCAGAAGAAATATTTGTTATTCTTGAAGCTATTTTCATACAACATTTCACAAACAGCCTGCCACATGCAACGGACTTGACGTTGAAGACCGGACCATCCATCCACCTAATGTTGCGGCCATGGTGATCAAACATCCAAATCTTCCATCAAAAACGTCCATGTTTGAAGCGGAGTGTTTGGATGAACACAATCTAACCCGTGGTAGACATGGCATTGAACCACTTTCCCTTAACCGAAAAATGTGTAAATATGCAAACCAATTCGCCGAAGTAAGCTATTTGGACTTGAATAATATTTCAAAGGCATTTTTATTACTTTGTCTGGCAAATTTTCTTTTAAAGTTTCTCAAATGTTTTGAAAAAATCCAAAAAATTTATTAATTATTTAACTTAAATTTTACTCTTGTTTTGTTCAAACCGGTTTGTTTCGGTTTTCGACTTATATAAGCTACACAAATAAAAAGTAAACACTCAAAATAAATTCATGTTATCAGGGGCTAGCAGACAACAGTAGTACAACGTACCGGGATGATTCAAAATATGGCCAAAATGTTTATATAGCCTGCGGTATGGAAATTAATGGCAGAGATCCAGTGAAAGCCTGGCATTCAGAAATGTGCAATTACAGCTTTGCTAACGCAGGATTTTCACATGACACTGGACATTTTACGCAACTAGTTTGGAAAAACTCTAAGAAACTTGGTGTCGGATACGCTATGAGGTGCACTTTCTTTCAATTCGAGCAAATTGCAGTGTAATTAATACTTTGTTTCAGTGGTGACTCAACTTATGTGGTTTGCTGCTATGATCCTCCTGGAAATTACAGCGGTGAATTTAGTGAGAACGTTCTACCCCCATTGTAGTTTTTTAACTTTTATATTGAACGTAATGTAAATGCACAGACATCAAATGTATTAACAGAAATATAGTATCTAGAGACTACTTTTGGTTTTCGTCATTGATTATAATTGGATGGAAGTGCCCACAATGCATGGAATTTTCCATGACAGACGAGATCTGCTCCCTAACTTTTCAGATAAAAACTTTTTGAGAAAACTTTCTTCTATGGTGGTGTAAACTTTGCCGAAAACTAGAAAAGTAAAGAAACGAATTTCTGCTCAGAGCTTACGAAACAAGAAAAAAATCCAAAGGTAGCGTCTCCTTTTATGTTTCCGTTTTACTCATTCTTAAACAAAGTCAAATTTATCAGTTTGCTACCGCGAGCCCAAAAATTTTCCTAAAACTGAGTTAGGGAACATACTTAATATTCTTTTCACAAAGATTGGCAGGATACAATTATACCTGGATCACAATTTTCGACTAAGTGCACTTGTATCAGGGTAATTGATTAAAGCTAGCCGCCACAAACCATCAATTAAAGAGCCAAGGAATTTCACAAAGATTACGGCGTTTATCTTGTAAGGTGTAGGAGGTAGACGAATATGCCCATGCTCCTCTCTTGAGAAACCTTATAACAAATACAGTTTCAACGAGGTTGGAGTGCAAGAGGCTCACAGTTCTGGCCTATATTGATGAAATCGCGATCAAGGTATCGAGTAAGTTCCCGCATACTCTTGACCAGGTTAGTAAATCATAAAAGAATTGGATCTTAAGTCACACATGAATAACTGGGCCTTTAAGTGGACAGCAAGACCACCTGGAAGGCTACCCTAGAGGAAAGAAAAATGGGCAAGCAACGAGATTTACGGCAGCAAGAAGATGTTGAGTAAAATGTGGCGTATAAACCTGCTCTAATGTAGTGGATTCATACGGTGACAGCCAGGCCAAAGTCACTTTTGCTGACATGGCTAGAGTTCAGCCATAAATGGTTCTCTTATTATAGGTGCCTTGACTACGACTCTTTCGAGTGCTTTGAATACCCCGCTTCATCTTCTCTCTGTTTGATCTATACGCTGAAAGAAGCAATGCACTATGAGCCAAGATCGTTTAGTCACAGCCAGGGGCGTGCACTTCATATAGGCACAAAAGCACTGCCTACCCTGCTGTGCGGCTTATATTTTTCTTGCTATTTATCCTACTATACAATATCAATGATATTTTATATTTATTTTACTAATCAAAACTGAAAGTTAAATTTACATTAATTACTATTATCTGGCAACTTCGTATATTTCTGACTCTAAAGTTCCATATTTCCCATATCGCAAGCTAATTCAACAAAATAAGAACAAAAAATACCCATATATGAGCGTTGAAAGGCATGCAATCTGAATGCCTTTACCTTACGCACACCGTAAAACGAATTTCGTATCAGAACACTATGTTCAACTGCCCCCAGCTACAACAGTATGTGTGAGATGTGGTACTATTTTATACTGGCCAAAGGCATGCCTGCCTTCATGAATTTTCGGTTGTCGCTAGGAGAGAACATACCATAGCCGCTGCATGACTAACGTTCGCTGTACAAGTGCAAATAGTTCGCAGCCATGCTGCACAAGTGCACGGCATCGCTGACAAGTGAACAGCCACGCTGCACAGGCAGCCAGAGCTGAGTTTTCATTATGCAAGGGAGTTGCCAGCAGAAATAAAGTGGAAATGCATATAAATTTTTACATAAATATTTTTATGTATACATATATATATATACATATATATATATATATATATATATATATATATATATATATATATATATATATATATATATATATATATATATATATGTATATATATATATTATGTGAAACACTTGTGTTATTTTGTATAGTAATGCCTGAAAGAATTTTAAAAATTATAGTTTCCATAATTATACATAAAATGACAGAATTCTACCTAGTTTTGAATGACAATTCTGTCTCATCAGTTCTAGAGTACAAAGCATTTGCACAACGTGAGAACGGTTATTATAGATTGAACGTTAGTATATATCAACCTAATTTTAACGAATAAATAATAGAAGTGAGCTAATAACTCAGTTTCCGAAGAAAACTATAAGCTTGTGAAATGGAAGCATTGGTGTGTATTTTATGTGAAAGCCTTTGTGTATCAAAGTTGATGGAGTTGGTGTTTCAGCCTTTTCATTCGAAAATAAGTGTCGAGTCATCTCAGTGGGGGGCAGAATGACACCTGCGTTGGATTTAACTTAAAAAAAAAGGAATGCTATCAGTCAGTTTAATTGCAAGTCTCACGATAAATTTACTTGGCTGACTGGCTGCAAGCACAATCACTGTTTGTTTTGTTTATCTTGAATTATATTCTTCAGCACGAAAAATGTATGCTGATGAATATAATGCATTGCATAGTATTTTCAATTATCATTTTTCATTTTCCCGTAATGTTTACTTCTAAGACACTTCTAAGACACTTATGTTACTGCCTACCCTGCACGAAGAGCTAATGCACGCCACTGGTCACAGCACTATTGGACAAGAATACGCAAGATAAATTTACTACTTGGTCCCACTCTTTGATTTGAAAATATTAGGCAACTGTAGAGGATAGGCAATAATGGAATCAGCAAATGAGTTCAGTAGCCCTTAGCATTTGTACTGACTGATCCACAACACCTCCAGAAATACGTGCTGTAAGATACTCTGCAGACCGCGATATAGAAGCACTTTTCAGGCTTTGTAGTCGTTGTAGTGTTTTCCAGCCAAATGTCTTTGCAATACAAAAAACTGCTGCACTAATATCCGAAAATGCTGCAAATGTCAAGATCAACCTTTTCACAGCCAGTCAAGCTGCGATAAAAGCACTTAATTCTCATACATATAAATTGAAGTACATATTGAACTGCAAGCAGATCCAGAAATAGCTAGGTAACGACAAAAGAGCCAAAAGCTTCTGAATTCTCGGTCATAATGGTATTCATGGGAATAAGAAAGTGAATACGCTAGGTGACATCCCAGTTCCTTTCCAAACAGTCAAGTGCCTGATTGACTCCAATATAATGCAGGTAGCGGTTCGCAGATGACGAGAAACTCAGACCTGCAGGATGACGGGATCATGTGGGGGCTATACAAACTCGCAACTATCAAATACCTGGATGAATTAACTTTACCCTTCACTGACAGCAAACGACTGCTCGGCATAATTACTGGGTCACTGTATTGCAGCAGCTCACGCCTTAAAATTGTGCCTCCTAAAGAGTGATATCCATCTGAAATGTCAGAAGCCGAGAGTCAGCATATAATGTGTCACTCGCCGACACTGGCAAAAACCAGACAGTGCTGGTTCGGTGAGCCCTGGCTGGTGGACCAGACGCACGAAGTAGAGCAGTTGTTAAAGGACATACTCCTATTTGCGAAAAGGTCTGAAGCCTTCGATGGCCATTTGGACTATAACTTTAAGCTCCAGGTCTTCTTATCTGGCATCGCTTAGGACCAATCGATCTATGAGTGACCTTGTCTCAGCTAAGAAATCCCAACTTAGCCTTACCTTGTGACTCGCAAAGCTAAACACTTTGAAGCAAACTTTAGAGCTGCGCTACCTGCATCGATAAAATTACAAATAACTTTTCGTTGCCGGCAAAATTTAAGGATTGCAGACACATATATGCAGAGAAGAGCCGCAAGTGTAATTTATGCACTGTAGAGCTCATAGCTTCAATCTTTTTGTCTATCGATAAGGTACTGCTAGCAAAAAAATTCTTTGGAACAAGCAAATAATTAGTTAGCTTTATAGGAGACTCGCCAAAATGTGTAGTACAGTTAAGCTAGAACTACACTGGTCTCACGTAACGTGAGCTCACGTGTCGTCACGTTATGCGTGTGGAGGCATGAGCTCACGCTTGGAAATACACTTGTCTCATGCTAGCAGCTCACGTGTGTTGCAATTGCATATCGACGGTTTGAGGTTTAACTAAATTTCAATTAATTAATAATTTAACTAAATTTTTCCCACAATTTACCAGCATCAATGTATTTCGCCATTTCACAAGTATTCATGCTTATACATTTGCAACAAATCACTTATTTGTATTTGTATTTGTATTTATTGAATTCACATGTTCTCTACAATAAACTTACAGTTTTTCGATGCAAAGAATCATTATTAACAATACTAAAAATAATAATAAAGCGTATATAATAAGGTATTCAGGAATTAAAATAATTTTACTTTTACGCAATTTAAATAAAACTTCCAAGCTTCTAGACAGAAAATGAAAAAAAAAAAGGAAGAAAAATTATGAAAATTAACGAAAAATAATCTAAGAAAAGCAATAGATAAAGAAATACCACATTCGAGCACGCGCATGTAACCTAGAATTTAGTAGTTTAGTCAGCACTTAAATAATCAGTTAAAATTTTAGAGAAATTGTTGCCAAATAAAAGCCGCCTTATACCGATAGGTAAGGAATTCCAAAGTCTTGTGGCATGAACGAAATATTGCCTTTCCGTTACAACGCTATTATACCGAGGAGTGATTAAAGCAATTGAACGTGACGATCTAGTGAATTTAAGTTTATCTACTAAATAAGAAGGTTCGTTCCTTAAAACTAGATTTCGCAAGAAGTTTAAGCAGCGAAGATCGAAAAATGTGTAGAGATCACTACCTAGAATATTTTTACAAAAGGGTGACACATGACTGTAACGACCCAGGTTAAAAACATAACGAATGAGACCATTAAATGCGACAGTTAATTTACGTTTAGA
Source organism: Nemotelus nigrinus (assembly GCA_947369275.1). Taxonomy (NCBI): domain Eukaryota; kingdom Metazoa; phylum Arthropoda; class Insecta; order Diptera; family Stratiomyidae; genus Nemotelus; species Nemotelus nigrinus. Next base: position 180,465,254 of record OX376372.1, read on the forward strand.
TTCAGCACTATGTTTACAGGAAATTTCGCATCCATAAGCAATAATTGGAATCACTAAGCTTTTCACCAGTTTTAATTTTACATGCTGTGGAACAAAGTGTTGAGACATGGACAAGTTTCTAAGGCATCCGTAGACTTTTCCAACAACTGTATTTATATGATCGTCCCAGGTTAATGTACTGTTAAACCAAATTCCGAGATTTTTGGCTTTTCTGACAAAATCAATGCACGCATTATTTAGATAAATTTTAGGAAAGTAGCTTAGATCAAGCTCGCTTTTATAAATTACAATGCAATTGGACTTCTGCGGATTAAGCTTCAGCAAATTGTTTTGAGACCATTGGAAGATACGCTGCAGATCACTATTTAGCTTGCAGGCCCCATCCTCAATTAACCCCAACTGACAGCTTAAGTATAATTGTACATCGTCTGCATACATGTGGACATTAGCATTATCAACGACTTGTGGAAGGTCATTTATGAACATGCAGAAAAGTAAAGGGCCTAAAATAGAGCCTTGTGGAACTCCTGTCAGAACACATTCTAAGCTAGAAGAGCTATTGCCGACAAAGACAGCTTGCTTTCTACCAGATAGATAAGAGTTGATAAGCCTAGCTGCACTTGATGAAAAATTAAAATTGCGTTGCAATTTAGATATAAGCAATGAATGATTCACTGAGTCAAAGGCTTTTGAGAAATCGAGCAATACGAGATAGGTTACGAGATCATTCGTCAATGACACACGTATATCATCAGTTACTTTAAGTAAAGCAGATGTACAGCTGTGCTTTGGTCTAAAGCCTGATTGATTGTAGCTCAAGAGATTGCGGTTCCTCAGGTATTTGGTTAGTTGCTTATGCAAAATTTTCTCAAGTACTTTTGAAAGATAAGACAGTATCGTTATTGGTCTATATGCTGTTGACAAACCACCGGAGGCTGCCTTCTCCACTGGAATTACTTTACTCACTTTCCATAGCGAAGGAAAGGTTGAAGTCATGATAATGGTATTGAAAATGTGTGTGACGAAAGGTAATACATGCGGAAGGAGTATTTTCATGAATAGAGGATGGAGTTCATCCAGCCCGGTCGCTTTTGATTTAATGCCAGCAATAGCTTCGCACACATCATTGCCCGTAATTCCAGTAAAATAAAAAGCGGCGTCGCTTGAAGCCTCATTAGTCAGAGAGACTTTTGGCAAAGTGTTCAAGCAAGAGGGGAGTGACTGAGATTGCAGAAATGCTAAATTAAGCGCATTCAAATCGGGCACAGCTGTATTGGGTATCCTCTTTCTACCGATACCTAATTCTTTTAAGTTTCTCCAGAGTGTCTGAGAGGGCAAATTATTTCCAAGCCTTCTGGTGAAATACCTTTGCTTCGCCCTTCTTATTTCAGTGGTGACTTTATTACGAGACTGACGAAAAATTTCATACAATGAAAGAAGTTTGAAACGTTTCCATCTCAAATAGTTTTTATCACGCTGGTCAATAAGATGTTGTAGCTGGGAAGTGAACCAAGGATTACGCATGTTTTTTAATGTTCGAGTTTTCAAGGGAACGTGTGCATTGTACAAGTGCAGGATATTGCTCTGCAGGAACTCTACCTGATCCTCTATACATGGGAGGTGATAGGTTTGATGCCATTGTATTTTTAGCACATCCTCTTCAAGAGCCCTGAAATTGATGTTGGTAAAGTCTCGATATGTATATGAGGTGTTACCGCATTCAGCTGCATTATAGACCGTTATGAAAATTAAGTCGTGCTTTGAAAATGCAGGAGCTGACAGCTGACTATAACGAAGAATATTTTGCATGCAACTGACAAGAAAAATATCAAGCAGAGTGCTACTAGATCTGCTAAAGTGTGTAGGAGACAAATCATTTACTAGAAACAAGTTATATGACTTAATACTATCGAGGAATGATCGTGAACTTTCAGAATTTAGCACATTACAATTCAAATCACCACCAATGACAATTTCGCTAAACGATGTAGCTAGTCCCTCAAGCATTAGGTACAGCGGTTGCAGATCAACGTTATTGGAAGGTCGATAGACTACTCCAATGAGTCGTTTTTTCGAATTTGAAACGATTTCGATGAAGCAAAACTCAACCGAATCATCAGCCTGTGAGATAGCGACATATCTGGATATAATTCCGTGCCGCACATAAACTGCAACACCTCCGCCTATTCTATTATGCCTGTCAACGCGAAAAAGCTTGTAGCCTTCTAAATCGTATACAGAATCAGAGACACCGTATCGAAACCATGTTTCGGAGACTAGAATTATGTCAATAATAGAACCACCGAATATATGGCGGAATTCATCTATCTTGGGATACAGACTTTGTGCATTTAAGTGGCAGATGTGAAGACCAGTGTTTTGTTTGGTTAAAATATTTAGCATTATTTTAATATTTACGTTCATGCCATCAACGGAATTAGATTCACCCATAGTCATAAAAGGATAAGTGACCTAAACAATAACAGGCAGGCGATCGATGGCAACAGCAAACACTACTCAAATTAAACTCAACCTTATACATTACCTTATACATTTCAAACAAATCAAATACCATGCGGTAAAAATATTGGCTAAACGTGCTCTCACGTGAGCTCAAAAATCTGAATTTGCAGATTATGGAAAACGTGAGCTCACGTGAGCTCACATGAGCCGTGTGACGTGTCGCCAGTGTAGTTCTAACCATACAAAATGGTACTGCAGATCTATCACACGTGTGGTCAGCTGATGTGACCACACGTGAGCTCACGTTACGCGAGACCAGTGTAGTTCTAGCTTTAACGATTTTCCTACTCTTAGATCTTTTCACACGCCAACGCACAGTATTCATAAGCATTTTATTTGTATTTCATCAGTGGACGATGCGAATGCGGCCTTTTCATATTTCAATCGCTGAATATCCACACATATTGCAAATTCTTCATGGTTTTCTTCGAAACATTAATAGTTCCGACTGAGCCAAAATGTTGAGGTTTCATAATTATTTGGAGTCGTTTGAGAGTCTTTTTAAAAATGTTGATTCAAATTTTCGATTGATTGGAAATATTGGACATATAACTACAGGAGTTGAGGCTCTGCCATTGAATCTTTCTATTTACTTAGCCATAAAAAGCAACTTCTGATGCTTTCGCAATACAAATTTTGAAAATTGGTGTTCTACTTGTGATTAATCTTGAAATCGAAGAGCTTGGATTTAGACATCATCTAATTCCTAACCGTCTCAATTCAAGTTCATTTGAAGTCTTGGAATTTGGCAGTCCAATTTTTAGAGAAAATAAACTTTATTGTGTTTGATCAATAGATTGAGTCATTTAGAGCTTGATTTGAAACTGATTTCGACGATTTTCTTTCTATGTTAAGAGATTTGCGGTCTGATAAAATTATCAATTCCGATAAAGACGACCTCGATAAAGCAAAAGTTGCTGAGTAATAGATACTTTTTTTTGCAACTTTAGAAATATAAAAACCCAGCTGAACAGAGGGTTAATTACTTACTTTGTGGGCTTTGTTCCTCTCGGTCGATAGGTCGGTACTAATTTTTCGTTATACTCTCTAAGACGAATCTATTATTGGAGCAACATTATAATAGGCGCGTTTTTTTGCTCCCATTATTCATAACAGAACAATGCAGACGCATTGGAAACAATAACAGCTTCTGTTATGGAAAGGGGGAGTTGCTGTAGTTCCCAATGCGTCTGCATTGTTCTGTTATAGGTAGGAGAAGCAAAAAACACGCCTATTATCTTAACTAATGCATAAAGTCACCTTTTTTTGCATCTCTATCAAGTTCTTGTTAGGTAAGTAGCGTTTCAAACAACAAATCAATGCAACCTCAGTAAAATCTCTGAAGCTGATTATAGTCCGGGGAAATCTAAAATGGTGCTTCGGAAAAATTAGGGGAAAGCTGCATTTTGTTGTGAACTTTGGTACTAGCTTGCTGAACAAAATGTCAAAAGTCCCCATCGATCCGAATACTGCGTCACTTTTTATACGGGGTCAAAGGTCACCAAAAGTGATTTTTCCTAAATATCTCAGTAACGGTTACGTCTTCGGAAAAGCAATGTATGACGAATTTGTAGCTTGAAAAATTTCCAACAAAGGAAATTTTATCACTTTTTCCTGTAACCATAACAGTTTTTGAGATTTATTGATCTAAACATTTGCTACTAACAGCATCCTTTGTCTCACGACATGTTAATATTATCCAATTTTGATTACGACTTGGCATGTTTGTGAGTTTGTTTTTGTATGTTTAAGAGGCGCATGAAAAAAAACATGTAAATAAACTTATCTACCACACTCCAGGGTAGATGGAAAAGTGTGCGACGTGCCAAGACTCAAAAGCTGCGAAAAGCCTTGAAGGTTACTTGGATATTCTTGCAGGTATATGATGAAACTGAACACGACCCAAATTCGAGCGAAATACTCACATTTGCGTATCATCCAACTCGGCTCAAAATGCTTATAATAAGAGTCGACTAAGTGATAGATTTCTCGACCAAAATGCCAGATTTTTCTCCACAAAATATCAATTTTACACGCAATGTTCAGTGTGAAATATACTCGAAAGTGGTTTGTGTTGGATGTTAAATTTGGTGGCGTAGTTGTATTGACGTTTTTTCAGTTTTTCGGCGAAAAAGAAGAAAATTAAAGAAGGTAAGTATTAATTTGAATAAAATCATTAATAAAAAGGACAAACATGATGCAATTTGAGCAATTAGTACAGGAGATAATGAAGAGCTCCAAAATCAAAACCGTAGTAAACAGAAATTCGGGAAAACAAAAGCACATAGCCGTTTACTTCGGGATATCGGGGGATCATTAAATTGTTTGGGACTTCCGCAAAGATAAGCGAAAGAATAAGAAAAGGTAAAACATGAAAGTGTTCCCGTTATCATCATTGAAATATATATTTTCTGAGATTAACTTTGAAGCGGGCGTGCGGAGTAAGCATGTTAAAACATGAGGCAACAAGTAAAGTGCCATTCGACTCGTCAAGTTTCAGTCCGCTGGAGCAAGTGATTGCCGGCGAGTTAGCTAATCCTTTCGGAAAAAATTTCAGCGAAACACTCGCAGACCGCCCCATAAATGCCGTTGAAAATCCTGTGGCATCAGCCTCGTCTAACGATGTCATTCATTCAGCTGTTCACGGCACCATGCACAGCCACGACAAAACAGAAGGCTGGTACTGCTAGACCAGCAGATCAATGTATAAGACAATACGCTCAGAGAAAAATAAACAGTTACGATAGTAGATGCACATTTATAAAAGCTATAAGCTGAAACACAAGAAATTAGAATTTTTAATGTTAAATTCACAGTACTTAGAAGCAAAAATGGAAAGATTAATAAAATTAGTACAAATACGATATTCTAATAAATTTTTCTAATAAATAACTATTAATTTTTAATTTTATTCTCATACCAATCTCCGCACCGAACAAAAATGACTATCTATTCTGCCATGCTAAACATAAACGTCTTATCTGATTTGTTTTTTATTTATAAGCTAACACATCATTCTACAAAATATGAGAAATGTATCTTTTGTGAAAGTATTTTAAAATCAATAGTGAAAAATGTGCTTTCCATACATCTGTAGCTTTTAGAAAACTACAAACCATTGAATAACTCCAAAGTAACTAAAATGTAGATAGGACGTTTATGCAAGGGACTGCAGTATTTCATCACCTTCATACGTATAAAAACCTAAACTACTTAGCATTTTAGTTTAAAAAACCACAACTTGAAATAAAACCTATAAGCTGCAGTAGCACCATTTTCGCTATTTAAAAATATTAGTTGTCGAAAACTTTTTGCCATAAGCTAAGCCGCGCTTAACGCTTTTTACAAAAAAAGGCCTAGCGCATCAGAACCGCTAGAAACAATAATGTTCGAAGAACAGTAGAGGATTTGTGCAGATTTTGAGCTACTTCTCTTACTTAAGACCAACACACCCTAAGTAATAATAGACCCTAAGCCAATTTAATTTTGATGACTTCACCGGAAGTTACAACGATAGAAAGGTGTCTTGGGGTTGCCATCCAAAAATGTCGAGACCTAAGAAAACTTAAACATTGTCTACTTATTTTCGTAGGAAATGTTCGCTACGTGAATACTTAATGTAAGACACGTCTGTTCGATTTTATTTTGATGAATGAAGCATGAAACACAGCTAACTGTGACCAAGAACTCTTGCAAGTAAGAGGGAGATCTAAAACCATCCGCAACAAGGCTGAAAAAGTAGCTGTCCCGTTTGGAACTTCTAAGATGACTCCTAGTTCTACATTACACTGACATAGAATTAAAGTAGCTAAATCCAATTTTCAGCGCATTAGACATTTTTCGTCAAAAATATGGGAACGTCGACAGAGGCTGAATGCATTTGCTATAAGACAGTCATTTAGCCAATCCTAATGTAGGCATATCCATCCTGGATTACCTGTTTCAAACAACACAGAGATGTTTGAATATAGTATTCTGCGCGTTTGCACTAGCAGGCTCTACAGCCCGATAACTAAAATTTGGCTGAGTCTCTCATGTATCAGGGGACAGGACTTGAGCAACTAAGGGACTGAGTTTTGGAACTGAGGATAATATTTTACTCACAGACAGACGGGCATAGAAACAAACTAATCCGGGATATCAGGCACACGAGTGGCTCGAATGAGCCAATTATGAGTCCGGCGAATGTAACAGGACAACGGTGCCTCATAGACATGATATTCAATTATGTAGACCTTCCGACAAATCGGAGGGAATAGCACAGGCCTACGTTAAGACATAAGCTAAATTTAGTTAAGCAAATGAAAACTGAAAAACAAATATATGATTGAATTAAATCAATTCAATGCAAGAAAGGCTAGCAGGTCAAAATTGTATGGCCGCTATATATAAGATTTTTTATGTTAAATACTCTTTAACTCAAATAATCTATGTAGCTACATTAACCAACATTTTCTCATTTCGTTTCGTTTCATTAAGAAAGATGAAGCGCACAGACAGTGACCGAGATTTTGAAACGTTTACAAGAAAATAGGGCGATTCACTAGCATATTTCGTCAAACTTGATAGCGCGTAAGTCTGTACCAGTCTGTACATACAGTGGCATGACCCTAATTAGCACACTTGCTAAGTTTTAATAAAATCTCATAATAACGGTTTTAAATGGAAAGAAACCTTATCTCATTTAACAAAACTATAAAATAAAAAAACTAACTCTTAAAAAATAATTTAAAATCCATAAAGTCAAAAACAAAACATAATTGGAAACAGAATTTACTTTCACGCGCAGTTAATTATTCAGCAAAAACTCTGAATTCAGCAAAAACTCTGTTCAAATGGCTCGATTTCTTTAAATATTTTTCAAAATTTTAATGGGTGTCCTTTATTGTTTATCACGGCAGTCCGCATCGTGTTTGGCATACTGCAAACCAAACCTTAGCATCTTTGTTTTGCAATGGATTCCCATGTATGCTTGATAGGGTCAAGTAACATCAAATTTGTTGATTTATTTTTTCGAATTCCTTTATTCAAATCGTTCGACAGATGCTCGATTGAGTTTAAGCCTAGACTTTGGGTTGACCACTTTTACAGATCTTGGCGTATGTTTGGTGTATTTATAGTGCATAATAGTCAATGTTACTGGCAAATTATCGTCTGCATACGGCTCCATTATATTTTTTGAAAATACCTAAACACATAAATTGAACCATAATTCCCTCAATTTTTGTTAAAGGATCTATATCTTGCCACTTCATACAACCCCAAAATTTTATATTTCAACCGGCATAGTTTATTGTCTGAACTGTGTACTTAGGACTTAAATCTTGTTTTACAGGGCACCATAAATTTTGTTTTCCATCAAATCCCAGCCTAATAAACTTGCTTTCGTCGGACCATTAGATGTTTTTCCTGAACGTGATAGGTCTATTAAAATGTTCCCTTCTAAATCTGAGTCCTAACATTCTATTTTTCTTACTGACAAATGTCATTTTTCTTGCATTTCGCCAATTGACAGAGTACATTATTTCCTCAATAGTAGGTCTGTTCCCGTACTTTCAGTAACTGAATTTTACTGAATTTTCCTGAATCATGTGGTGGGAAATCTCATGAAAAGTACGGGAACGCTCTCATTGTATTTCCTGAAAATTGACAACCAAAAGTGTCAGTTTTCGGTTATTGGACAAACAATAGCGATTGTAAAGTCATCCTTAGCGGTGACAAATTATCGCCACAAAAATATTCGACCTTCATAGCAAAATTACGCAAAAAATATGTTGCTTACCGCGCAAATTTGAAACTATTTACTCGCACCACACCGTTTGACACTTTTCAGTATTTTTCAGTAGCTCAGACCCTACTGAATTTTACTGAAAGAGGGGAAATTTTCAGTTTTCAGTTCTCGTGGAAAATCTTAGGCAACCTTAAAAGTCATATTTGGCCATAAAAAACGATTTAAACAAATAAACTTTCTTTTAAAAAATGGACTGGCCGTTTTGGTTGCTAGATGCCACATCCAAGAATATAACACTTCTCTGATTTCTGATGACTTCGGAATTTCCGAAAGGACTATACTGCAAAAGCTTAAATGAAGCTGCTTCAGCCAATGTGAGCTGATTTTACGAAATTATTGTAGCACAACACCTTATCGAAAACATTTGCTTTATATTTATTACTAATTTTCGATTGAAGTGAAATTTTCGGAGGACGTAGATGTATATAAAAGGTAGGTCCATGGTTTGCTAGAATTCAGATATCCTAAACCTTTCGGCGGCGGCGAGCGTTTTAGTGAATTTTCAGGTACTCCTATATTTCCAAGCAGTGTAAATTTTTGTTAAAATAAATATTTGCAAACGAAAACTTATTGTGTTTTAAGCTTGTCTATGATAGAGAATTGGAAATCTTGAGCCGTGTGTGGGTGCAGCGTGCCTAAAAGTAGGCAAGGAATTTTTTTCAAATTTTGATTTGTCATTACTTGTAAGAAAAACAATGGATCATCATGAAAATTACAGAGCGTATTGATGTTGACTAAAATTTAACACATGGGGATTTTCAAGATAAAGCGAGTAACCCTGTAGCTGTGGCAGGCTGCTGAAAAAAAATCCTTCAAATCATTGACCTTCGTGAAAATTTTTTGATTTTTGACAAAAATTTCAAATTTTTGATAAATTCTATCTTTTGTTCTTCATGTCAAGTTGAAATTTTTAAAATTCCGATTTGCATGAGAACGGCAACCCATCACCAAATTACCTATATTTTCAGCACTCGAAAGTTCTGTTCACGAGAACTGACGACCGGATAATCCGAGCATAATGAAATTTACAGGACATGTTGGTATTAGCTAGGACAGGTCTGACAGAAGTGATTTTGAAATGCGGGCAACCCTGTGGCAGTGGTACCATCTTGAAAAATCGCTGAGAAAAAGAACCGATTTTTGGCCTATAACTTCCGATTCAGCCATCAGATTTAAACGAAATTCACATAATATTTGGATCTTACTTTAAATAGCATTTGGCTGGAAAATTAGAATAGAGCTGCCAGCTATGGTGATTTTGGTCTCCTAAATCTTGCAAATTTGGTTAGCAAAATAAAGCTTTTTTTCCTATCACTTCCGGCTCAGACATAAAATCAAAACGAAGTTCATGCAGTAAATGAACCTTAGTGTGAACCAAATGTCGTAGGAATTTCGTACAAAAATCATGAAAGGGCTGCCAGCTATGACCATTTTTGTAATTTTGTAGAATTTCTTTACTGAGTGATTATGTCATTAGATTTGCAAATGGAAATAATCCTGCAATGACAATTAACAACAAATATTAACGCTTTAAAAATTTGGAAAGTGTTGAGGGTGGTAACCCTAAAGTTTTTTTCACTCGAATAACTTCCAGCGCAGTGATTCAATCGAAACGAAATTTACTGGTTGGGTTTAACTTAACATGAAGCAGATTTGGTATATATTTTGCTTTGCTGCTAACACAGAGTAACCAACATTAGCCATTTTCGTAAATATTGCACCAACAGATGCTTCAAATTGCATACTCATATGCAAAGCATTTGCAATAAAATTAAGAAACCAATTTTTCAATTTTCCGAGTTTTGAACATTTTTCGGATGGCAGCCTCAAACAACGTTTAACCGCTGAAACTTTCGATGAAATCCTCCGATGAGAACGAAATTCAAAGGATAAGTTCATTTAAGTATGAGCTTGTTATGGGAAACTTATTGCTGCTTCGTTGGGAAAGTGTTGCCAGCACTGAACATTTTCAACATTTGTGTTATAGTTGAGTTTTATTTCTTTGGATAAGGAATGGTTGATATGATTCTACAAGAAAGTGTATAACGTCTGTCCACATTTTTTTATTGCTCAAAGACAATTTCTTCGAAAATTAGTTTTCTAGCGGGTTTTGATGCGCTTGACTTTTATTATTTATTTTTTTACTTTTATTTACTTTTATTTCACTACCCACTTCGCATATGTACAGCTCCAGTTTCATTTCACACTAGCTGAACAGTTCTTAACACTTTAATCAAAATCCATCAGTAGATTTCTTGGTAATCTCCTAATCTAAACAGCTCTATGATAAACTATGGTACGATTATTTACCAGTAAAATTGTTATTATGTATCTTGAGCATAACGCTATATAAGCTTATGTTCTTTAAATGAATACGAATGATATCACGCAAACTACTCCAACATTCTGTTCTGGAAACTATTCGTTTCTTCAAATACTTTATGTTCACTTCATTCACCAGAAATTTTAAGTATCATTTGTTTCAAGTTCATTCAAGCAAAACTGAACGATTCTATCACAATGGATTCGACTCGTTCCCCAGACTTTTGCATCGCAATAACTCTAATTAGACCTAAGCACTCATCAATGATAACGTAAATTGGCGACGGAAGCAAGAGAATCAAAACGTATGCATATATTATGTACATATATAACTTGTGCTTAAGTCAAATATTCATGCTTTGTTCTTACTCAAGACTTTCGTTAGCTGTCCGATTTGTGGTTCCACCAGTAATTACAGTGGTGCGTGAAGAATGAGAAGTGCGCGTCGACGTAGAACTCGAATAGTTCGACGTTGAAAAAACCGTTTTTGTTGTAACTTTACGCATCCCGAGCCGTCAGCAAGAACCGTACTCCGTCGTGGATGGAATAAACTGAAGAAAAATCTGTTTGCTATGTCCTCAAACGACTTAAGTTTTATTTGCGCGACCATGTAAAACATATTCTGATAATAATGATAACAATTTGTGCGCTGCTTTAATTAAAGAACCCAGAGAGCTATAAAAATTATGATATTTGTATAGTATTTGTTATTTATATTACTATTTACCCTAGTTTGTTTCTTAGTTAGTCATCTTCCTGATTTCGGCGGACGATTAGATTGAGCTTATCTTCATTAAATAGTAATACAAGACAAATGTACGCATGTAACTCGAATTATTGGTTCAAGTTATATAATAGTGGCCCAGCACAAATGATTTTGGGCATCAGAACTTTATGTTTTAGTATTGACAGATATCTTGCTCACGCCGTATAGCTCTATACTGCAATCGAATGAATCTACACTGGAAGTGCATTATTATTGCATTTGATGGATTCAGACAGCTGATGAATTCAATTTATTCTAATTGCTATGCAGTTATTTATATCTCTTATGCAGATACCATCAATCATTACTAATTTTCTTTATTAGCACGCACAATGGATTGTGCTTGAGAAATCGTGGTCTGCCTGGACAATATTTTTATTTACTAAGTGATAAAAATATATTGAGATGCAAAAGCAGTTGGCAGAAGTGCCAACATATACAACGTGATCGATAGGTGTGCTGAACTTAAATGTAAATAGTACGTGACAGAATACCTTTAGAAGGCTTTGAAAGAATAAATCAATATTAATTTATATTTTTGAAGGCGAATAACTTTCACAATGATTGAAAGAAGAACGCACAATTTATATTCAAATCTGAATTTTACCAGTTTGTGCAAATAAAATTATAAAATTTTAAGCTAAGTTCGCCCTTCAATTTATTCTAGAGACTTTGTGATACAAAGTTCCAGACGTCTTGTTTTTGTGGCTGCGTCGGCTAATACGAAACCTTCAGTAATTCTTTGGCGTCCTGGTGAACGTGCTCGATCACACTTAACGTCATCATCTTTACAAGGACGTCTTATGATAAGTGGACCAATTCAAGTAATTTAAAACACTTATTTGAAATCGATTGTTTAAAATTTATTGAATTTATTTCACTTTTCTTTGTTTCAACTAAAAATAATAAGATTGTAATTTATATATTTCAGCCGTAAAATTTGCAATGAATTGTTTGCTCGTAGTAAACGTAAATAAAAACTGTCTGTCAAATCTAAAAATGAAATGTTTGAGCTTTGTGTTTTGCCATATCTGTTGAAGAAATCAAACACATAATCTTTAAAAAAGAAACTTCTAAAAAATTTAAATCGAATCTTTCGTAATACTGTGAATTTGACTCTTTGTGACAAGCTATCGATTTCTTTGGATAGCTTTTTCAACTCTCGCTCGTCGTCAATCATTCAGATAGAAGTACGTACATGTTTCTACGAGCCGAATGAAAGGAATTTTGAACAGTTTGTAGATTCGATTATATCAACCTTCATCAGGAATCGATTTATTGTGATTTCAGTAAAATCGTTTACTCTGTTGATTTCAGTGGTGTAGATGTATGATTGGGAGCGCACATTTCGTAGGCAAAAACTGAAGAATTGCTTTAGAGTATAAATAAATAAAGAATTGATACGTTATGTCAAGGAATGACATTTTTAATTTTGGTCGGTACTTGTTAATGTTGTTTAATTTCCAAAAATATTTTTCTAAAATTTAACTTACTTTTTTTACTTTTTCAATTTTTTTATTTCAATATCACGTGCTGGAGGCTCTGAACGGTCTTTTAAAGGCCACTTTTGCTATACTTGAAATACATTATTTAAATAAAGGCAACTGGTTTCGAGTATATTGAAGGTGTCCTTTTAAATACTGCTCTACGATTTGTTGATCAATATGTGACTATCATTTTTTTAGCTGGGATGTCTTAGGCACCCGCCCATTCTGTAAGTGCGAGTCCTAGATAATTATGACATACATCCTTATTACACTTATATGTTTGATTTTTTTTATTCGGTTTTCTTCTATAAATAATTCACCCCTCGCCACGGATATATATATATATATATATATATATATATATATATATATATATATGTATATATATATATATATATATATATATATATATATATATATATATATATATATATATATATATATATATATATATAGAACTTTAATACAAATGTTCGAAGAAAATTAGTAAAAAAACCTCCAAAAAACAATAGCTGAAAATTGACCTCTCAGAACTATTCATCGAAATGTTAAAACTGTTTTTCGATGATTTTGAAAATTTTAATAGTCATGAGCAGAGATTGGTTAAAAGCGATGTCGGCGTGGATTGGGGAAGATATGTTGAAAGTTGACTTTTGGAACTACGGCGGCAGCAGTAGATATACTAACTAACAAAATGCTGTATGAAACTACCCAGTGGCTTAATTTCTTCCCGTTTTTGTTCTTTTCCTATTTCGTGAGAACTATCCAGATGCTTAGCTGTAGAAAAAGTAGCCAAAAATATAAATAAACTATAAAAAAAACATTTTTTCATCATTATTATGAAAGCAAATAATTTATAAAATTAATTTTTTCATACATTGTTTCGATTTGCATTGAATAATTACGGCTGCACGTTGATTAACTATTTAAATTTTTCTCATTTCTATTTGATAGTAGCCAATGAAAAGCATTTATTTTACTTCTGTATTCTTTAAACTAATTTTTATATGATATTTAAAAAAAACATATTATTTTCGGGAGTGATGCAGAAATATGGATGTCTCAGCAATGCCTTTGGATATGTATGTCCTCAAATTGCATTGAAGTATTCAGTTACGTTTCGCGACAAATGTTGACGGGACACTTAAATTAACATGGCATTAAAATATGAAATCCATAAAAATAATTGATACTTTTTTGCTACTACAAGTGACCTGTGCTGGACGAAAATCCACCGGAATCAAATCTGTAAGTCATCATTTCTGTATACGAGCTCTTGACTGGACCATCGCCTTTCACCATTCCCTTAGAAGCCCAGTGGATTTTTTCGCTACATGAATTGTTTGGATGTAATTGCACTGAGTTCCGACGTGCACAGGTCTGTAATTTTAACAAAATTAAAATATGAGACATTCTGAATTGAATTGGAAAAATATTTTTTTTTATTTAATAAATCGTACATTCTTAAACTAACCTAAAGTTTAATTAACAAAGAATAATTAAAATCAAGCGGCTATACTATTTTGATATTATATCTGATTGGTTATGTTTTTTAGTTTTATTTGTTTCACACTAATGGTATTTCCCAGCCAGTAAAGCAGCTTGGAATACCCTGGCATAATTTTTGTTAAAAACTACCATACACTAAAAGTACGATCTAATTTATAACTTATTATAATTATATTAGCCTAATTAGACCACAATCTTAACCTAGGTTAAATCTAATCCCTTCTGTTCGTCGGTTGACCTATGTAATTAAAAAGTGCATCCATGAGTTGCTACATATTGGACAATTGAATATTCAAGATGAAAATGTGCAATGCTTTCATGAATTTCTGGACTTTACTAGACTCGGAGTATTTAAATATGAATAAAAACTCTAGTGCATCAAAATCGCTAGAAACTCTTATGTTCAATGAACAGTAGAGAAATCGTATTAATTTTGAGTGCATATTCTACCACACGTGCTTCTTATTACAGCAAACCTGTTTCAAGTGCCATGCACTGCTTTGATCTCAAAAATGCATTGAAAATCATAGGGTGGAAAGGTTTTCAAGACTATCATTTATCTGAATTTCAAAATTAGCGAAATTTAAACACTTGTTGATTTTATTTATTATCGGTTGGTTATCTCATAAAACTTTGGAAGGAGCATCTGCTATAACATAATTGAAGAAATAGCTCAGTGCTTACAACACTTTGCCAGCATTACAACAAAAAGCAACAACAACTTCACGTTAAAATTTACCTTGCCTGTGAATCTCCCTGTCATCCGATGGCTTCATTGTGTTAATCAGATAGAAAGATCTTTGTCGTTGACATCCGAAAAATTTTCAGAACTTGGAAATTTTAAACATTGGTTACTTATTTTCATTGCAGATGTTCGGCTTATGAATACTTAATGCTAGCATTTATTGATATGGGAGTAACAAAAACACATTGTGTTTAGCTAACACCAAAGCCGTAAATATAGCACACCTGCTTCACGTTTAAGCCAGCCAACTTTGTGAAATTTGTTTCGACTCGGTGAATGCATAAGAAGACATATGGGTAAAAAGAAATTTAGTGTTAGCATCCGCAAAAGCTTTCAAACATTTGAAATTTTAATATTTGTTCTTTATTTACTTTACAAGATCATTACTATTTGAAAATTTTATGATAACAAGAAACGACAAAAAAATACAAAATCTGTCACAGCTGGTAACCCTGTCATGATTTTACAACAACATTTTTTCATATTTAGCATACAATAAGTTAAATTTACCATATAAATTTCGTTTTGATTTCATTACTCTACCGGAAGCTATAAGGCAATAAACTGTACTTTGCTGAGCAAATTTTCAAGATTCAAGAGAAAAATACCAACAAGCTGGCAGGTACGAGTGTATCGTAATATTTCAACCAAACTTTTGTCACATTTTGTCAAAAAAACCAAAAATATATCACACCTACCTCACATTGAAGTTAATCTACCCTGCGAATATTGTTTTGCTCCGATGACTGTATTGGAAGTTATAGGGGTATAACAAAATGTAGGGTTACCAGTCGCAAAAGTTTTCAAATTTTCGAAAACTTAATATTTGTTGTTTATTGTCACTAAAAGATCACTAACATTTGAAAATTTTATGAAAGTGTCGCGTAATAAAGATATTGCAAATAAATACAAAACCAACAACAGCTGGCAGCCCAATAATAGCTTTTTTAACCAGATTCCTTCTGAATAATACTTATAATAAGTTCCCTTTACCAAATGGAATTCGTTTTAATTTCATGACAGCACTGGAAGTTATAGGTTGAGAAGCTTTATTTTCCTGAACGTATTTTCAAAACCCAAGATACCAAAATTATCACAGCTGGCAGCACCAAATGAATTTTCAACCAAATATCTACCTAACACGGCTTAGAGTAAGCTACTATGTAAATTTCGTTAAAATCTAATGGCTGAATCAGATTTTATAGGGTAAAAAAATTCACAACACACCAGTTTTCATTCCCGATGCTTGTTTTCGACAAAAATTTTCTTTGCATAGATATATAGGAGTACATCAAAATTCACTAAAATGCCCGCTACCGTTACATATTGAGTGCATAGCCAAACAAACCAAATGTCAAAAATGTATGTTTTTTTATTATATTAATTTTTGGCGCCTACGCTCGATTTCCGTCCGGTAACAATTTTCTGAACATATTTTTATGTTTAAGCATTTTCGTACCTACTATAGACCCTTTTTCCAACTGTACCAACATTTTCATAATCGCAGCTAAGAACCTCATTCAATAAAATTATTATGTATCAATCCATTCATATGTATACACTTCGAACATATTCCAACAAACTTAAATCCTCAATCAGCTCATTAGGCTTGTCCGCTTATGCATGTGCACATACATATTTCATTGAACCGTAATTTTTCAATGCCTATTTACATGAATTACCCTATCGGACAATATAAATTTTCAACCTAACATTGCACGTATCCATAAGAAAGCTCTAAGGCACTCCGTACACGGGTCGTTAGCCATGCGATGCGTGAGAGATGCGTTTGACACTTGTGAAGCTTGCGAGAAAACGATTGTCATCATCCTCGTTTCATGTCCGCACACGGGTCGTCAAGAAAACGTCAGTATGCTTCATAAAATCATACAATTCAGGGCATTTTCCTACCTCTCCCACGAATCGTACGTAGCCGTCATCCATCGCACTTGCAAAAACGACTAGTCATTCGGCTTGAGGCCTGCAATGCACAAGGCTTGAGACGCACTCAAAATGAAACGACTACGCTTGTCACTCTTCACGATTGGGTAACGCTCCGTTAGCGGTCACCCATTGTTGTGAGGACCAAGCGTAGAAATATCACATCCACGGCGATAGCTCAATGACCCGTGTGCGGATTGCCTAAATGAATCGTTGAAGTGAGCGTATTTCATATCTTTTACAAAAAAAAAACTACTGACATTTTTGTCATTGTACTTTGTATAATAGTTTTTTCTTCGAGATCTTCAAGGACATTTAAAAGTGCAAAACAACCTTTCAAGCCCCACCATCAAAATGGTAACATCGCCCCACTAAGACCCCTCAAGCCTTCTTTGAAGTTACCCAATTTAAATTGGCTTAATGGCAAATCACTCACAGTTGTCACCAAAGCAGAGCAAACACATTTTAGTATTCGGAATAGACTATCATGTTTTCATTGTATCATAGTGCAAATGGTCAAATTGGGAGTTTTGGCTTAAACTTTAATATTTGGAATATTCAATTTACTGGTTTTAAAACCAGAGGTTCACTTGAGTTCTTAAATTCAAAATACGTTCGTTAATGCCGCGCAGAGTGTTAAAAAAAGTTATTTATAAGATTACCGAAAAACGCACAAGCATGAGTTCGATCAATTTCGTTTAAAGTAAAAAAAAGTCTAGCGCATCAGAACCGCTACAAAACTAATTTTCGAAGAAATTGTCTTTGAGTGACAAAAAAATGTGGGAAGACGTAATACACTTTTTTGTACAACCATTCCTTATCACAAGCAACAAAACTCAACTATAACACAAATGATGAAAATGTTCAGTGCTGGCAATACTTTTCCAATGAAGCAGCAATAAGTTTACCTTAACAAGCTCATAATTCAATCAACTTATCCTTTGAATTTCGTTTTCATCGGAGGATTTCATCGACAGCGGTTAAACGTTGTTTGAGGCTGCGATCCGAAAAAATGTTCAAAACTCGGAAAATTTTATAAATTGGTTTCTTATTTTGATCGCAAATGCTTTGCATATGAGTACGTAATTTGAATCATCTGTTGGTACAATATTTACGAAAATGGCTAATGCTGGTTAGCCTGTGTCAGCAGCAAAAAAGAAATATACCAAATCTGCTTCACGTTAAGTTAAACCCAACCAGTAAATTTTGTTTCGATTGAATCACTGCGGTGCAAGGTATACGGGTGAAAAGAATTTTGGGGTCACCACCCTCAAAACTTTTCAAATTTTTAAAACGTTAATATTTGTTTTTAATTTTCATTGCAGGATCATTCTCAATTGTAAATTTAATGACATAATCGCTCAGTAAAGAAATTCCACAAAATTACAAAACTGGTCATAGCTGGAAGCCCTTTCATGATTTTTGTACAAAATTCCTACGACATTTGGTCTACGTTAAGGTACATTTACTGCATGAACTTCGTTTTGATTTCTGCACTGGAACGGAAGTTATAGGGAAAAAAGCTTTATTTTGCTGAGCAAATTTGCAAGATTTATGAGACAAAAATCACCACAGCTGCCAGCCTTATACTACCAAATTTTCACCAAATGTTACATAGAGTAAGATGCAAGTACTGTGTAAATTTTGTTAAAATCTGATGGCTGAATCGGAAGTTATAGGTCATAAAAATGTTTTTTTTCTCAGTTATTTTTCAAGATTGTACCACTGCCACAGGGTTGCCCGCATTTCAAAATCACTTCTATCAGACCTGGTCCTAGTTAATACCAACATGTTCTGTAAATTTCATTATGATCGAATTATCCGGTCGTCAGTTCTCGTGAACAGAACTTTCGAGTGCTGAAAATAGAGGTAATTTGATGATGGGTTGCCGTTCTTATGCAAATCGGAATTTTGAAAATTTTATCTTGAGATGAAGGACAAAGGATACAATTTATCAAAGATTTGAAATTTTTGTCAAAAATCAAAAATCAAAAATCTTTCAGGAAGGTCAATGATTTGAAGGATTTTTCTTCAGCAGCCTGCCACAGCTGCAGGGTTACCCGCTTTATGCTGAAAATCTATATGTGCCAAATTTTAGTCAACGTCAATACGCTCTGTAATTTTCACGATGATTCATTGTTTTTCTCACAAGTAATGACAAAGCAAAATTTGAAAAAAATCCTTGCCTACTTTTAGGCATCCTGCACCCACACACGGCTAAAAATTT